>JBBYHL010455429.1:0-15471 GCA_038381835.1 Adansonia madagascariensis | reverse complement strand
TTTTCATGATTGGGCACCATAAACACATTCCCCTCATTGGGATAAATAATATTGATGCTTTGGTTTCATAAGAAAAACTTTTGTTTTTACCATTTTTAGAATTGAAGTTCATCTTTCAATTGGGATAAATATGGATTCATATAATAGTCTTCTTTCTTTTCATGATTGGGCACCATAAACACATTCCCCTCATTGGGATAAATAATATTGACGCTTTGGTTTCATAAGAAAAACTTCTCTTTTTACTATTTTTAGAATCAAAGTTCGTCTATCAATTGGGATAAATATGGATTCACATAATAATCTCCTTTCTTTTCATTATTGTGCACCATAAACATGTTCTCCTCATTGGGATAAATATTATTGATTCTTTAGTTTCATGAGAAAAACCTCTCTTTCCATCAATTTTAGAATGGAAGTTCATCGTTCAATTAGGATAAACATGGATTCACATAATAATCTCCTTTCCTTTCATGATCGGGCACCATAAACACATTCTCGTCGTTGGGACAAATGATATTAATGTCTTGGTTTCATAAGAAAAACTTCTTTTTCTATCATTTTTAGAGTCGAAGTTCATCTTTCAATTGGGATAAACATGGATTCACATAATAATGTCATTTTCTTCCATGATTGGGTGTTATAAAAACATTCTCCATAATGGAATAAATGATATTGATGCTTTGGTTTCATAAGAAAAACTTCTCTTTCGACAATTTCTAGAAATGAAGTTCGTCTGTTAATTTGGACAAACATGGATTCACATAATAATCTCCTTTTATTTCATGATTTCGCACCATACACACATTCTCCTTACTAGGGTAAATGATATTAATGCTTTGTTTCATAAGAAAAACTTCTCTTTCTACAATTTCTAGAAATGAAGTTTGTCTGTTAATTTGGACAAACATGGATTCACATAATAATCTCCTTTCATTTCATGATTTCGCACCATACACACATTCTCCTTACTAGGGTAAATGATATTGATGCTTTGGTTTCATAAGAAAAACTTCTCTTTCTACCATTTTAAGAATCGAAGTTCGTCTTTCAATTGGGATAAACATGGACTCACATAATAATGTTCCTTCTTTCCATGATTGGGTGCTATAAAAATATTCTCTTCAATGGGATATATGATATTGATGCTTTGGTTTTATAAGCAAAACTTTTCTTTTGACCACTTCTAGAAATGAAGTTCATCTGTTGATTTGGACAAACACAGATTCACGTAATAATCTCTTTTCATTTCATGATTGGGCACTATAAAAACATTCTTCTCATTGGGATAAATGATTCTGATGCTTTGGGTTCATACAAAAAACTTTGCTTTCTACCATTTCTAGAACTGAAGTTCGTCTTTCAATTGGGATAAGCATAGATTCACATAGTAATCTCCATTCTTTTCATGATTGGGCACCATAAGCTCGTTTTACTCATCGAGATAAATGAATTAAGGCTTTGGTTTCATTTGTAAAATTTCTCTTTCTGCTATTTTTAGAATCGAAGTTCATCTTTCAATTGGGATAAATATGGATTCACATAATAATCTTTTTTCTTTTCATGATTGGGCACCACAAACACATTCTCCTCATTAGGATAAATAATATTGATGCTTTGGTTTCATAAGAAAAACTTCTCTTTCTACCATTTTTAGAATTGAAGCTCATCTTTCAATTGGGATAAACATTGATTCACATAATAGTCTCCTTTCTTTTCATGATTGGGCACCGTAAACACATTCTCCTCATTGGGATAAATAATATTGATCCTTTGGTTTCATAAGAGAAACTTCTCTTTTTACCATTTTTAGAATTGAAGTTCGTTTTTGAATTGGGATAAACATGGATTCACATAATAGTCTCATTTCTTTTCATGATTAGGCACCATAAACACATTCCCCTCATTAGGATAAATAATATTGACGCTTTGGTTTTATAAGAAAAACTTCTCTTTTTACTATTTTTAGAATCAAAGTTCATCTTTCAATTGAGATAAACATGGATGCACATAATAATCTCCTTTCTTTTCATTATTGTGCACCATAAACACGTTCTCCTCATTGGGATAAATAATATTGATTCTTCGGTTTCATGAGAAAAATTTCTCTTTCCACCATTTTTAGAATGGAAGTTCATTATTCAATTAGGATAAATATGGATTCATATAATAATCTCCTTTTCTTTCATGATCGGGCACCATAAACACATTCTCGTCGTTGGGGCAAATGATATTAATGTTTTGGTTTCATAAGAAAAACTTTTCTTTCTATCATTTTTAGAGTCGAAGTTCATCTTTCAATTGGGATAAACATGGATTCATGTAATAATGTCCTTTCTTTCAATGATTAGGTGCTATAAAAACATTCTTCACAATGGGATAAATGATATTGATGCTTTGGTTTCATAAGAAAAACTTTTTTTTTTACAATTTCTAGAAATGAAGTTCGTCTATTGATTTGGACAAACATGGATTCACATAATAATCTCCTTTCATTTCATGATTTGGCACCACAAACACATTCTTCTTATTAGGTTAAATGATATTGATGCTTTGGTTTCATAAGAAAAACTTCTCTTTCTACCATTTTAAGAATTAAAGTTCATCTTTCAATTTGGATAAACATGGATTCACATAATAATGTTCTTTCTTTCCATGATTGGGCGTTATAAAAACATTCTCTTCAATGGGATAAATGATATTGATGCTTTGGATTCATAAGAAAAACTTTTCTTTTGACCATTTCTAGAAATAAAGTTTGTCTGTTAATTTGGACAAACACGGATTCACATAATAGTCTCCCTTCATTTCATGATTTGGCACCATAAACACATTCTTTCCATTGGGATAAATTATATTGATGCTTTGGTTTCATAAGAAAAACTTCTCTTTCTATAATTTTTAGAATTGAAGTTTATCTTTCAGTTAGGATAAATAAGGTTTCACATAATAGTCTCCTTTTTTTTCCATGATTGGGTACCATAAACACATTTTTTGCATTGGGATAAATGATATTAATGCTTGGTTTCATAAGAAAAACTTCTCTTTCTATCATTTTTAGAATTAATGTTCGATTGGTGATTTGGACAAACATGGATTGACATAATAATCTCCTTTTGTTTCATGGTTGGGCACCATAAAGACATTCTCCTCATTGGGATAAATGATATTGATGTTTTGGTTTGATAATAAAAATTTCTCTTTCTACCCTTTTTAAAATTAAAGTTCGTCTTTCAATTGTGATAAACGTGGATTCACATAATAATCTCCTTTCATTTCATGATTGGGCACTACAAAAACATTCTCCTTACTGGCATAAATGATACTGATGCTTTGGTTTCATATGAAAAACTTTGCTTTCTACTATTTCTAGAATTGAAGTTCATCTTTCAATTGGGATAAGCGTGGACTCACATAGTAATCTCCCTTCTTTCCATGATTGGGCATCATAAGCTCGTTCTACTCATCGGGATAAATGAATTGATGCTTTTGTTTCATAAGTAAAATTTCTCTTTTTGCTATTTTTGGAATCGAAGTTCATCTTTCAATTGGGATAAAAATGGATTCACATAATCATCTCTTTTCTTTTCATGATTGGGCACTACAAACGCATTTTCCTCATTAGGATAAATAATATTGATGCTATGGTTTCATAAGAAAAACTTCTCTTTCTACCATTTTTAGAATTGAAGTTCATCTTTCAATTGAGATAAACATGGATTCACATAATAGTCTCCTTTTTTTTCATGATTGGGCACCATAAGCACATTCCCCTCATTGGGATAAATAATATTGATGCTTTGGTTTCATAAGAAAAACTTCTTTTTTTACTATTTTTAGAATCGAAGTTCATCTTTCAATTAGGATAAACATGGATTCACATAATAATATCCTTTCTTTTCATTATTGTGCACCGTAAACACGTTCTCCTCATTGGGATAAATAATATTGATACTTCGGTTTCATAAGAAAAACTTCTTTTTCCACTATTTTTAGAATGAAAGTTCATCTTTCAATTAGGATAAACATGGATTCACATAATAATCTCCTTTCCTTTCATGATTAGGCACCATAAACACATTTTTGTTATTGGGATAAATGATATTGATATTTTGGTTTCATAAGAAAAACTTTTCTTTCTACCATTTTTAGAGTTGAAGTTCATGTTTCAATTGGGATAGACATGGATTCACATAATAATGTCCTTTCTTTCCATGATTGGGTGCTATAAAAACCTTCTCCAAAATGGGATAAATGATATTGATGCTTTGGTTTCATAAGAAAAACTTCTCTTTCTAAATTTCTAGAAATAAAGTTCGTCTGTTGATTTAGAAAAACACGGAATAATCTCCTTTCATTTCATGATTTGGCACCATAAAACACATTCTCCTCATTAGTATAAATGATATTGATGCTTTGGTTTCATAAGGAAAACTTCTCTTTCTACCATTTTAAGAATCGAAGTTCGTCTTTCAATTGGGATAAACATGGATTCACATAATAATGTCTTTTCTTTTCATGATTCGGCACCATAAACACATTCTCCTCATTAGCATAAATAATATTGATGCTATGGTTTCATAAGAAAAACTTCTCTTTCTACCATTTTTAGAATTGAAGTTCGTCTTTCAATTGAGATAAACATGGATTCACATAATAGTCTCTTTTTTTTTTTCATGATTGGGCACCATAAACACATTCCCCTCATTGGGATAAATAATATTGATGCTTTGGTTTCATAAGAAAAACTTTTCTTTCTACTATTTTTAGAATCGAAGTTCACCTTTCAATTGGGATAAACATGGATTCACATAATAATCTCCTTTCTTTTCATTATTGTGCACCATAAACACGTTCTCCTCATTAGGATAAATAATATTGATTCTTCAGTTTCATAAGAAAAACTTCTTTTTTCCACCATTTTTAGAATGAAAGTTTATCTTTCAATTAGGATAAACATGGATTCACATAATAATCTCCTTTCCTTTCATGATTGGGCACCATAAACACATTTTTGTTATTGGGATAAATGATATTGATATTTTGGTTTCATAAGAAAAACTTTTCTTTCTACCATTTTTAGAGTCGAAGTTCATGTTTCAATTGAGATAGACATGGATTCACATAATAATGTCCTTTCTTTCCATGATTGGGCGCTATAAAAACATTCTCCAAAATGGGATAAATGATATTGATGCTTTGGTTTCATAAGAAAAACTTATCTTTCTACAATTTCTAGAAATAAAATTCGTCTGTTGATTTGGAAAAACACGGATTCACATAATAATCTCCTTTCATTTCATGATTGGCACCATAAAACACATTCTCCTCATTAAGATTAATGATATTGATGCTTTGGTTTCATAAGAAAAACTTCTCTTTCTACCATTTTAAGAATCGAAGTTCGTCTTTCAATTGAGATAAAGATGGATTCACATAATAATATCCTTTTTTTTCCATGATTGGGCACTATAAAAACATTCTCTTCAATGGGATAAATGATATTGATGCTTTGGTTTCATAAGAAAAACTTTTCTTTCTGCTATTTCTAGAAATGAAGTTCGTCTGTTAATTTTGACAAACATGGATTCATATAATAATCTTCTTTCATTTTATGATTTGGCACCATAAACACATTCTCCTTATTGGGATAAATTATATTGTTGCTTTGGTTTTATAAGAAAAACTTCTTTCTCTATAATTTTTGGAATTGAAGTTTATCTTTCAATTAGGATAAACATGGATTCACATAATAGTCTCCTTTTTTTTCATGATTGAGCACCATAAACACATTCTCTGCATTGGGATAAATGATATTGATGCTTGGTTTCATAAGAAAAACTTCTCTTTCTGCCATTTTTAGAATTAATGTTTGGCTGGCGATTTGGACAAACACGGATTGACATATAATCTCCTTTTGTTTCATGGTTGGGCACCATTAGACATTCTCCTCATTGGGATAAATGATATTGATGCTTTGGTTTCATAATAAAAACTTCTCTTGCTACTTTTTTTAGAATTGAAGTTCATCTTTCAATTGTGATAAACGTGGATTCACATAATAATCTCCTTTCATTTCATGATTGGGCACTATAAAAACATTCTCCTCATTGGGATAAATGATACTGACGCTTTGGTTTCATACGAAAAAGTTTGCTTTCTACCATTTCTAAAATTGAAGTTCGTCTTTTAATTGGGATAAGCATGGTTTCACATAGTAGTCTCCTTTCTTTTCATGATTGGGTACCATACGCTCGTTCTACTCATCGGGATAAATGAATTAATGCTTTGGTTTCATATATAAAACTTCTCTTTCTACCAGTTTTAGAATTAAAGTTCATCTTTTAATTGGGATAAGCATGGATACACATAGTAATCTCCTTTCTTTTCTTAATTGGCCACCATACGCTTGTTCTACTCATCAGGATAAATGAATTGATGCTTTAGTTTCATACATAAAACTTCTCTTTCTACCAGTTTTAGAATTGAAGTTCATCTTTTAATTGTGATAAACATGGATTCACATAGTAATCTCCATTTTTTTCATGATTGGGCACCATAAGCTCGTTCTACTCATTAGGATAACTAACATTGGTTCTTTGGCTTCATACAAAAAGCATCATTTTCTGCCATTTTATAGAATTAAAGTTCGTATGTCAAGTTGGACAAACATGGAGTCACATAATAATCTTATTTCTTTTCATGATTGGGCACAATAAACACAATCTCTTCATTGAGATAAATGATACTGATGGTTTGGTTTCATAAGAAAAACTTTTCTTCCACCCATTTTTAGAATCAAAGTTAATTATCAATTGGGATAAACAGGATTCAAGTAACAATCTCTTTTCTTTTCATGGTTGGGCACCATAAACTCATTCTCTTCATTGGGATAAATGAATTGACGCTTTGGTTTCATAAGAAAAACATTACTTCCTACCATTTTTTACAATCAAAGTTCCTATCCATTGGGATAAACATGGATTTATGTAATAATCTCCTTTCCTTTCATGATTGGGCACCATAAACACTTTCTCCTCATTGGGATAAATGATATTGATGCTTTGGTTTTGTAAGAAAAACTTCACTTTCTACTAGTTTTAGAATCAAAGTTCATCTATCAATTGGGATAAACACGAATTCACATAACAATCTCATTTGTTCGCATGATTAGGAATCATAAACTCATTCTCCTTATTAGGATAAATGACATTGATACTTTGGTTTCATAAGAAAAGCTTTTCTTTCAACCAATTTTTAGAATCAAAGTTCGTGTGTCAATTAGGACAAATATAGATTCAAGTAATAATCTCTTTTTTTTTTTCAAGTTTAGGCACCATAAGCTCGTTTTACTCATTGGGATAAATGACATTGATACTTTGGTTTCATAAAAAAAGGTCCACCTTCCATCATTTTTAGAATTAATGTTTGCCTGTCAATTGGGACAAGCACGGATTCGCATAATAATATCTTTTCTTTTCCTGTTGGGCACCAAAAGCTCATTCTACTCATAGGGATAAATGACATTAATGCTTTGGTTTCATAAAAAAGCTTCACTTTCCACCATTTTTAGAATTAAAGTTCGTTTGTCAATTGAGAAAAACTTGGATTTGCATAATAATCTCCTTTCTATTTATGATTGGGTGCCATAAACTCATTCTCCTCATTGGGATAAATGAATTGTTGCTTTCTTTTCATAAGAAAAACTTCTTTCCCCACCATTTTTTAGAATCAAAGTTCATCTATCAGTTGGGATAAGCACGGATTCACATAATAATCTCTTTTTTTTCATGATTGGGCACTATAAACTCATTCTCCTCATTAAGATAAATGAATTGACGCTTTAGTTTCACAAAAAAAGCTTTACTTCCCCTTTTTTTTTGGAATCAAATTTTGTCTGTCAATTAGGATAAACATAGATTCACGTTGTAATCTACTTTTCTTTTCATGATTGGGCACTATAAACACATTCTCCTTATGGGGATAAATGATATTGATGCTTCAAATTCATGAGAAAAACTTCACTTCCTACCATTTTTTATAATCAAAGTTCATCTATCAATTAGAATAAACACAGATTCACCTAATAATCTCTTTTCTTTTCATGATTGGGCACCATAAACACTTTTCACTTATTGGGATAAATAATATTGATGCTTTGGTTTCATGAGAAAAACTTTACTTTCTACTATTTTTAGAATTAAAGTTCATCCGTCGACTTGGACAAACACAGATTCATATAATAATCTTTTTTCTTTTCGTTATTTGGCACCATAAGCTTGTTCTACTCATTGGGATAAATGAATTGACGCTTTGGCTTCATAAGAAAAGCTTATCTTTCCACCATTTTTAGAATTAAAGTTTGTCTATCGATTGGGACAAGCATAGATTCACATAGTAATCTCCTTTCTATTTCTGATTGGTTGCCATAAACTCATTCTCCTCATTTGAACAAACGAATTGACACTTTCGTTTCATATGAAAAACTTCTCTTCCCACCATTTTTTAGAATTAAAGTTCATATGTCAGCTGTGATAGGCATGGGTTCACATAATAATCTCTTTTTTTTCATGATTGGGCACCATGAACTAATTCTCTTCATCAGGATAAATGAATTGATGCTTTGGTTTCATAAGAAAAACTTTACTTCCCACCATTTTGGAATCAAAGTTCGTCTATCAATTGGGATAAACATGGATTCACGTAATAATCTCCTTCGTTTTTATGATTGGGCACCATAAACTCTTTCTTCTCATTAGGATAAATGAATTGATGCTTTGGTTTCATTAGAAAAACTTCACTTTCAACTACTTTTTAGAATCAAAGTTCGTGTGTCAACTAGGATAAGCATGGATTCACTTGAAAATCTCCTTTCTTTTCAAGTTTGGGGCACCATAAGCTCGTTCTTCTCATTGGGATAAATGACACTAATGCTTTGGTTTCATACAAAAAGCTTTACTCTCCACCATTTTATAGTATTAAAGTTCATATTTCAATTTGCACAAACATGGATTCACACAATAATCTCCTTTTTTTTCATGATTGGGCACTATAAAAATATTATCCTTATTAGGATAAATGATATTGATGCATCGATTTCATCAGTAAAACTTCTCCTCCCACCATTTTTTAGAATCAAAGTTCATCTATCAATTGGGATAAACATGGATTCACATAAAAATTTCCTTTCTTTTCATGATTAGGAACCATAAATCTATTCCCATTGGGATAAATGATATTGATGCTTAGGTTTCATAAGAAAACTTTTCTTTCAACCATTTTCTAGAATCAAAGTTCATGTGTTAATAAAGACAAACATGAATTCACATAATAATCTTCTTTCTTTTCATGCTTGGGCATCAAAAGCTCATTCTACAAATTAGGATAAATGACATTGATGCTTTGGTTTCATAAGAAAAACTTCACTTCCCACCATTTTTTACAATCAAAGTTCATCTGTAAATTGGAATATACACAGATTCATGTAATAATCTCTTTTTTTTTCATGATTGGGCATCATAAACACATTTTTCTCATTGGGATAAATGATGTGAATGCTTTGGTTTCATAAGAAAAACTTCACTTTCTACCATTTTTTACAATCAAAGTTCATTTGTCAACTAGGAAAAACACAGATTCCCATAATAATCTTCTTTCTTTTAATGATTGGGCACCATAAACTCATTCTTCTCATTGGGATAAATCAATTAACGCTTTGGATTCATAAGAAAAACTTCACTTCCCACCCTTTTTTAGAATCAAATTTCATCTGTCAATTGGGACAAATACTGAATCACGTAATAATCTCTATTCTTTTCATGACTAGGCAGCATAAGCTCATTTTAATCATTAGGATAACTGACATTGATGCTTTGGTTTCATATGAAAAGCTTCACTTTCCACCATTTTATAGAATTAAAGTTCATATGTCAAGTTGGACAAACATGGATTCACATAATAATGCCCTTTCTTTTCATGATTAGGCACCATAAACACAATCTCCTCATTGGGATAAATGATACTGATGGTTTGGCTTCATAAGAAAAACTTCTCTTCCACCCATTTTTAAAATGAAAGTTCATCTATTAATTAAGATAAACATGGATTCTCGTAACAAGCTCTTTTCTCTTCATGATTGGGCACCATAAACTCTTTCTCTTCGTTGGGATAAATGAATTGATGCTTTGGTTTCATAAGAAAAACATCACTTCTTACCATTATTTACAATCAAAGTTCGTCTGTCTATTGGGATAAACATGGATTCATGTAATAATCTCCTTTCTTTTCATTATTGGGTACCATAAACACATTCTCTTCATTGGGATAAGTGATATTGATGCTTTGGTTTTGTAAGAAAAACTTCAATTTCTACCATTTTGAGAATCAAAGTTCGTCTATCAATTGGGAAAAACACGGATTCACATCATAATCTTTTTTTTCTCATGATTAGGAATCATTAACTCATTCTCCTCATTGGGATAAATGACATTGATACTTTGGTTTCATAAGAAAAGCTTTTCTTTCAACCAATTTTTAGAATCAAAATTCATGTGTCAATTAGGACAAACGCAGATTCACATAATAATCTCTTTTTATTTTCAAGTTTGGGCACCATAAGCTCGTTCTACTCATTAGAATAAATGACATTGATGCTTTGGTTTCATAAAAAAAGCGTTACCTTCCACCATTTTTAGAATTAAAGCTCGTCTGTTAAGTGGGACACATGTAGATTCGCATAATAATCTCTTTTTTTTTCCTGTTAGGGTGCCAGAAGCTCTTTCTACTCATAAGGATAAAAGACATTGATGCTTTGATTTCATAAAAAAGCTTCACTTTCCATTAGTTTTTGAATTAAAGTTTATCTGTCAATTGGGAAAAACTTGGATTCGCATAATAATCTCCTTTCTATTTATTATTTGGTGCCATAAACTCATTCTCCTCATTGGGATAAATGAATTGTTGCTTTCTTTTCATAAGAAAAACTTCTCTCCCAACAATTTTTTAGAATCAAAGTTCGTCTATCAATTGGGATAGCATAGATTCACACAATAATCTCCTTTCTTTTCATGATTGGACACCATAAACTCATTCTCCTCATTGGGATAAATGAATTGATGCTTTGGTTTCACAAGAAAAGCTTTATTTCCCACCATTTTTTGGAATCAAATTTCATCTGTCAATTAGGATAAATACAGATTCACGTAATAATCTACTTTTTTTTTCACGATTAGGCACCGTAAGCATATTCTCCTCATTGGGATAAATGATATTGATACTTTAGTTTCATAAGAAAATCTTCTCTTTCTACCATTTTTGGAATTAATGTTCGTCTATTGATTTGGACAAACACGGATTCACATATAATCTCCTTTCATTTCATGATTGGACACCATAAACACATTCTCCTCATTAGGATAAATGATATTTATGCTTTGGTTTCATAAGAAAAATTCACTTCCTACCATTTTTTACAATCAAAGTTTGTCTATTAATTGGGACAAACATAGATTCACATAATAATCTCTTTTCCTATCGTTATTTGGCATCGTAAGCTCGTTCTACTCATTGGGATAAATGACATTTAAGCTTTGGAGTCATAAAAAAACTTCTCTTTCCACTATTTTTTGAATTAAAGTTCATCTGCTAATTGGGACAAGCATGGATTTGCATAATAATCTCTTTTCTATTTATGATTGGGTACCATAAACTCATACTCATTGGAACAAATGAATTGACGCTTTTGTTTGAATCAAAGTTCATATGTAAGCTAAGATAAACACAGATTCACACAATAATCTTCTTTCTTTTCATGATTGGGCACCATAAACTCATTCTCTTCATTGAGATAAATGAATTGATGCTTTGGTTTCATAAGAAAAACTTCACTTCCTACCATTTTTAGAATCAAATTTTGTCAGTCAACTAGGATAAACACAAATTCACGTAATAATCTCTTTTTTTTTCATGATTAGGAACCATAATGTCATTCTCCTTATTAGGATAAATGACATTGATGCTTTGGTTTCATAAGAAAAGCTTTTCTTTTAACCATTTTTTAGAATCAAAGTTCATGTGTCAATTAGGACAAGCACAGATTCACATAATAATCTCCTTTCTTTTTATGTTTGGGCACCAGAAGCTCGTTCTACTAATTGGGATAATTGACATTAATGCTTTGGTTTCATACAAAAAGATTCACTCTCCACCATTTTATAGAATTAAATTTCGTATGTCAATTTGGACAAACATGGATTGACATAGTAATCTCCTTTCTTTTTCATGATTGAGCACCATAAACGCATTCTTCTCATTGGGATAAATGATATTGATGCTTTGGTTCCATAAGAAAAACTTCTCTTCCCACCATTTTTAGAATCAATGTTCATCTATCAATTGGGATAAACACGGATTCACGTAATAATCTCCTTTCTTTTCATGATTGGGCACCCTAAACTTATTTTTCTCATTAAGATAAATGAATTGATGCTTTGGTTTCATAAGAAAAACTTCAGTTCCCACATTTTTTAGAATCAAATTTTGTCTGTCAACTAGGATAAACACGGATTCACGTAATAATCTCCTTTTCTTCATGATTAGGAACCATAAACTTATTCTCCTCATTGGGATAAAAGACATTAATGCTTTCGTTTCCTAAAAAAAGCTTTTATTTTAACCATTTTTTAGAATCAAAGTTTGTGTGTTAATTTGGACAAACACATATTCACATAATAATCACCTTTTTTTTTCATGTATGGGCACCATAAGCTCGTTCAACTCATTGGGATAAATGACATTGATGCTTTGGTTTCATAAAAAAAGCTTCACTTTCCATTATTTTTATAATTAAAGTTCATCTGTCAATTGGGACAAACACAGATTCATATAATAATCTCCTTTCTATTTATGATTGGTGCCATAAACTCATTCTTCGTATTGGGACAAATGAATTGATGCTTTCGTTTCATACAAAAAACTTCACTTCCCACCATTTTTTAAAATGAAAGTTCATATGTCAATTGGGATAAGCACAGATTCACACAGTAATCTCCTTTCTTTTCATGATTGGCACCATAAACTCATTCTCCTCATTGGGATAAATGAATTAATGCTTTGGTTTCATAAGAAAAACTTCACTCCCCACCATTTTTTAGAATCAAATTTTGTCTGTCAATTAGGATAAACATGGATTCACGTAATAATCTCCTTTCTTTTCATGATTGGGCACCATAAACATATTCTCCTTATTGGGATAAATGATATTGATGCTTCGATTTCATAAGAAAAAATTCACTTCCTACCGTATTTTAGAATCAAAGTTCATCTATCAATTGGGACAAACACAGATTCACATAATAATCTCCTTTCTTTTAATGATTGGGCACCATAAACTCATTCTCCTCATTGGGATAAATCAATTGATACTTTGGTTTCATAAAAAAAACTTCGTTTCCCTTTATTTTTTAGAATCAAATTTCATGTGTCAATTAGGATAAACATGGATTCACGTAATAATCCTCTTTCTTTTCATGATTGGACACCATAATCATATTCACTTCATTGGGATAAATGACATTGATGTTTTGGTTTCATAGAAAAAGCCTCACTTTCCACCATTTTATAGAATTAAATTTTGTATGTCAATTTGGACAAAACACGGATTGACATAATAATCTCCTTTCTTTCATGATTGGGCACCATAAACACAATCTCCTCATTGGGATAAATGATATTGATTCTTTGATTTCATAAGAAAACTTCTCTTTCCACCATTTTTAGAATTAAAGTTTGTCTATCAATTGGGATAAACACAGATTCACGTAATAATCCCCTTTTTTCTCATGATTGGGAACCATAAACTTATTCTCCTTACTGGGATAAATGACACCGATGCTTTGGTTTCATAAAAAAAGCTTTCTTTCAACCACTTTTTAAAATCAAATTTCATGAGTCAATTAGGACAAACACAGATTCACAAAATAATCTCCTTTCTTTTCATGTTTAGGCACCATAAGCCCGTTTTACTCAATTGGGATAAATGACATTGATGCTTTGGTTTCATAGAAAAAGCTTTACTTTCCACCATTTTTAGAATTAAAGTTCATCTCTCTATTAGGACAAACATGGGTTTGCATAATAATCTCCTTTCTTTTCATGTTTGGGCACCATAAGCTCGCTCTACTTATTAGGATAAATGACATTGATGCTTTTGTTTCATACAAAAAGCTTTACTCTCCACCATTTTATAGAATTAAAGTTTGTGTTAATTTGGACAAACACGGATTCACCCAATAATCTCCTTTTTCTTCATGTTTGGGGATCATAAACACATTCTCCTCAATAGGAAAAATGATATTGATGCTTTGGTTTCATAAGAAAAACTTCTTTTCCCACCACTTTTAGAATCAAAGTTCATCTACCAATTAGCATAAACATCGATTCAAGTAATAATCTCCTTTTTTTCTTCATGTTTGGGCATCATAAACACATTCTCCTCAATGGGAAAAATGATATTGATACTTTGGTTTCATAAGAAAAACTTCTTTTCCCACCACTTTTAGAATCAAAGTTCATCTATCAATTGGGATAAACATGGATTCAAGTAATAATCTCATTTTTTTTCATGATTGGGAACCATAAACTCATTCTCCTCATTGGGATAAATTAATTGATGCTTTGGTTTCATAAGCAAAACTTCAATTCCTACCAGTTTTTACAATCAAAGTTCATTTGTCAATTGGAATAAACATAGATTCATATAATAATCTCCTTTCTTTTCATGATTGGGTGCCATAAACACGTTTTCCTCATTAGGATAATTGATGTGAATCTTTGATTTCATAAGAAAAGTTTTCTTTCAGCCATTATTTAGAATCAAAGTTCGTGTGTCAATTAGGACAAACACAGATTCACATAAAATTCTCCTTTTTTTTTTCATGTTTGGCCACCATAAGCTCATTCTACTTATAGGAATAAATGACATTATGCTTTGGTTTCATAAAAAAAGCTTCACTTTCCCTCATTTTTAGAATCAAAGTTCATTGGGATAAACACATATTCACACAACAATCTCTTTTCTTTTCATGATTGGGCACCATAAACTCATTCTCCTTATTGGGATAAATAAATTGATGCTTTGGTTTTGTAAGAAAACCTTCACTTTCTACCATTTTAGAATCAAAGTTCGTCTATCAATTCGGATAAACACGGATCCACATAATAATCTCCTTTTTTCTCATGATTAGGAATCATAAATTCATTCTTCTCGTTAGGATAAATGACATTGATGCTTTTGTTTCATAAGAAAAGCTTTTCTTTCAACCAATTTTTAGGATCAAAGTTCATGTGTCAATTAGGACAAACACTGATTCACATGATAATGTCCTTTTTTTTTACAGGTTTATGCCCCATAAGCTTATTCTACTCATTGGGATAAATGACATTGATGCTTTGGTTTCATAAAAAAAGCTTCGC
>JBBYHL010455341.1:35625-53636 GCA_038381835.1 Adansonia madagascariensis | reverse complement strand
ATTTAATTATAAAATATGTAAATATTAATATAAAAATAACTTTTTAATATTATGAACAATGATTTGTACTTAAATAGGTCGGGCAGGACAAATTAAGCCTTGAACTTAGAATTCAAAAATTTTCGAGCCATGGATAGGCTTATAGAACCGAACTAAGATTTTTTTGGAGCCAGACGGGGCTAAATTCGTGCCTAGCTTAGAATTCAAAATTATGTAAAAGTGATTACATTTAACATAAAATAAAAAAATAATGTAAAATATACTTAAATCCGAACTTGAATTGGCCCAAACTTGAATTGACCTGAACTCGAATGAAGCCGAACCCAAATCAGCCCGAATCCAAAAAAATCCAAACCTAAAATGACCCGTTCCGAGCTCGCTCAATTGTGCCCGCTAGTTTGAGGGGCCAATGGGCTTGATGCCTCCCATCATCACTTTAGAATTTTGTTGGGATTTTGTTTTCAAATTACTCGGGGACTTTACTATATTTGAATTATAATCATATGCATGAACCAAAAGTCTATTAAAAATCTTAATCCAATTAGTCATTGTAGGAAAGAGAAAGGTTGAATATGGTAGGTACAATACAACTGGTCTGTTTCTTTTTATTTATTTTATTCTTGTTTTTTGTAAATATGTTTTTGCCATACCAGTCCTAAGCCTGCTATAATTGATATTTAATTTTTGTCACATATATGGATATACTTTATTGCTGACATTTGGACATTCTGGAAAGGCACTCTAATAAAACAATTGGAGGTTGCAAAAGCATGAATGAAAGGCTAAAGTTATTTTCACTCACTGGGCAATAGCATCAATTTGATTTTTTTCTCTTCTATTGTTGGCTCTAGCATGATCTTTATAGTTATGTTTATCTCTTCCATATATCTTGCTTCGAGTTTAACAAAGCTGAAAACACATTTTTGTGAAGATATGTATAGGAGTTTGAAAACTTATTTAATGTTCTTCTCAAAGTTTATTTATAGTCATATGTTTATTCTTTGCACTTGTCAAACCCACCCTTTCAAGATCATTATTCAAGAAAAAACAATACAGTTATAATTAATTACTTATTCATTAATCTTGCTACAATCAACTCCATATCATTTGTTTTATGCTTCATTCAATTTATACATTTATACATATATTTATTTCATATTTTTGACTCTTTTTTCATTTCAGCCTTTTTATTTATCCTATTTTTTTTATTTAAGGCTAACATAAAATTAAATAAAAAATTGAGTAATAAGTATTTTAAAAATGTATAAATAATATTTAGTAAATAAAATGATTTTGATTTTAATATTTAATTTAGTAATAAATTATTTATTTAATAAGAATTTTAAATTTGTAAAAAAATTGATAATATAGTAATGAAAAAAATAATATTTACATTCGATATTTTATATTAAAATAATAAAATTACATTTTATTATCATGTCTTGTCATATCCATATCTTAATTTTTTATAAATCCTGTGTTACTATATTCTTGCCGTGTTATACACGTATTGAGTGTCTGTATTTGTGCTTCCCTGCATCTTAATGGCCAGCTTCAGCTTCCTTTATCTGTAGTGGACTATTTTGAATTATCATCTTTATAGTTTTATCCGATTCCTGATGTAGTTAGAGTCCTTCCTGCTATTGCATTGCCTGCCGGTTACAGGGTTGGAGTTCTAGAAGTTGCTTATGGATAAGTAATCTTTGTTGCCTATTCAATCGCAGAATAAAGAGAAGCCTGTACAGTTGTGTGTAACTTACATATGATATCCTGCAATTCCTTATGCCTTGGATCGAGTTGGATTTCATGCCCCACGGTGCTAGTTTTCTATGAAGCTTTGAATCCGGTGGCAGTTTCATTAAAGCTTTGACCTTTAAGGAATCCCCCATATAAGGAGGTATGCTAGCAAGCAGTTCGAGATGAGATGTCAAGACAGCCAGTGGAACTAGGGATTTTCATCTTATCCATTGCCTGTTGGACCACCAAAAGAAAGTCTTAGGGTGTAAGCACCTAAGGCAGTCCAGTCTTAATAGGCTTACTCTACCAGGCCAATAATTGAAATAAGAGATTTTTAATTTAATTTTTTTACTTTTGGTTTTTTAAGAGTTGTGTAGATTCTATCATTTTATTCATGGTTGTTTCAGCACTAGATTTTTCTTCAAGCGTTTGTATATAAAAATCATGTCGGATGCATATCTTAATATGAATATAAAGATATGACCTTCTAAATACATAAAAAAATTTTAAAAAAATTAAACATATGTTAAATACATACCCATATATAACACTCGTATTTGAATCCGAGTAATAAAAATTTTATCTACTACACATTAATTTGCAGTTATAAACTTAAAATGCTTATAGATTATATGGATGGTACATAAGTCTCAATCCTTGTACATTATTTAAAGTTCTTAAACTACTAAAAGCCAACTTATTCCTTTCTGTTGTTTTCTTTCTAACCATTATGATGAGATGATATTCTATTGGACTCTCTTCTTACTTTCAGGAAATCTACTACTTTGCTGTGATCAGGGATATTGTCTTTGATTACAGGTTGTTGACTGAAGTTGTTCATCCATGCATGTAGCCGGGGGAAGGTATCGGCTTTAATGAACTTCACTCCTACTACCTCTTCCATAGGCACCAACATATGAATAACCATCCCAAACACAAGATCAGCTACACCAATTTTGTCACCACCAAAGAACTTCTTGTCTCCTAGCCCATGCTCCTCTATTGTTCTCAATATTTCAAAGTTGTTCTCGATCGCCTTTTCCTGTTCTTCACCAAATTTCCGAAAGAATTCCCACATAGTTCGAGTCTGCGAAACATAATAATAAGGTTAAGATCAGATACCATCAACCCACAAATGGCTTGAAAAATGATGAAACTTACGATTGTTTGATGAACAAAATCATGATGAAATCTACCTTTTCATCTATAAATTTGGCCCAAAACCGGGCTACAGATCTCTCATAAGCATCTTTGGGCAGCAAGGGATTCTGTGGCCACACCTCATCGATGTATTCTAGAATAACCAATGACTCTGCAACTGGTTTTCCTCCATGAACAAGCACTGGAATCTTCTTGTGAACAGGGTTGTAGTGCAGCAGCAAGTTGCTCTTATTATGGGGGAGATCTTCCTCGATGTATTCATAACTCACACCTTTTAGTTTTAGAGCCCAAATTACCCTTCGGCTAAAAGGACTTGGCCAAAATCCAAATAGCTTCACTTCATCCATGACGCGATATGTGTGTGATCTCTATTTTTGAATTTGATTAGTGCCCTTTATAACCTCGTTTGATTTGGGAATTTGATTGTTCTTAGTCAGCAAAATTGCAATTTTTAACCTCTGCCAGTAAGTTTTTCCACAAATAAAGTGGAAATATTGCAATTTGCAATTGTATAGTACAAATCATAGATTGTAGATCTTGTTTAATTGACTATCGTTGCCTGGGGTTGACTTTGCATCCAATCACATGCGTCATGGATGACGCAAAATATATTTTGCGAAATTCTGTTGTTGCTCGCTGCCTCGATATTCATCATTTATCTACTGTAACAGCATTATTTGATACGTTAATAACAAAAATAAATATAATACGATTAAAAATATATTTATAATTATAATTTAAATAATTAATAGTGATTTTTCACAAAAGAGAGCAAAAGTTATTTATCAGCGCAAAGCTAAGAATTATGTATTAGGAGAGCCAAGGTCAAATTATAAATTTTTAGGATCTAAATAAGAATTTATACTTTATTGAGTTAGAAAATAACTTAAAAACAAAAGAAAAAAAAAATTACCGGGGGAGGGGGCAAGGCACCTGCCATCGCCTTGCCTCCTCTCCTGTCTGCCCCTCCCAAAGTAATTACTATAACAAGGTATTTAAGCTAAATCTGTACTTTTATTTAGCTTTGGGTAGTTTCTTGAATATATATATATATATATATATATATATATATATATTTCCACGTAGAACTTTAAAATATGGTGGGAAGAAATTTTGGAACCTCAGAATTACGATCTGAGACAAAGGTAGTATTGAAAATGTCTTTCATCTATACGTCATGAATGATGCATTTGAATTAATTGGATTGGGTGTAAATCTTTCAAGTCAAACAAAAATAAATTTTTATCATAGGACAGCCAATGGGTTGGGATTTAGCTGGTTTGTAGGATAATGTTGTAAATGGACCTGAAATGGACTGTATTATAAAAAATGTTTAATATGGTAATTGTGTTTTAAAATTGTGTGTTAATGTATTACTTGGGCTTAACGTTGTTAACTAGAAATAATGACATGATGAATGACCAATTACATGAAATGTGACATTTTTGTCAAGTCAGCAATTAGATTTTGTCTAACGAGGCCAGATTCTATTGCCGGTAGGTTGAAAACGTCCTGAATTGAACCGAAATCGACTTCAAACAATTTAATGTTTCTTGTTAATTGCATTATGGTTCAGACCATTTCAGATCAGCATCGGATTCGACCAAATAAAACCAAATTCAACAGGTAGTTGGCAGGATTTGAGCTCAAATTGTTGCGATGAGGGCAGATCATGAAGAGGGTGGGGGGGAGAAAAAAACAGTATAAAAAATTAATGCTGACATGTAATGTATATATATATATATTTGGATAATGTTATAAATGATCCAGTGGTGTATATATTTTTCAATATGATATCTGTATTTGAAAAATGTTTAAGTTGATAATTATATTTAAAAATTGTGTTAATTGTGTTGCTTGGGTTTAACATTGTTAACCAGCGATCATTGCATGAGGAATGAGCAATTAGGTGATGTGTGACATATTTTTGTCAAGTCACCAACTGGATTTGGTTTAACGAGGTCAGATACGATTCTAGTAGGCCGAAACCCACTCAACGTTTATCCTCACTTTCAGGCTTACTAGCACTAGATTCAAGCTCGTCAGGCCAAATCCGACCAGTGGTTGGCAAATCAGTTTGAATCCGGCCAGAGGAGAGAAAGGAAGAAAGAAAAAATTAAAAAAATATATAAAAAGGAAGGAAAAGAAAAAAATGCTGACGTGGCATGAAAATGCACGAGTCATGCTACCGTAGGTGAGAAAGTCAAGTCGTTTAAAATTTTAAAAGCATCATTAACACACGAAGTAAAAGTGCAACTACCAAATCAAATTGAAAATTTTCGTAAACTACAAAGTCATGACATTATTATTATTATTTTTTCATTTGCTTGGATGGAAGCTAAAGCTACTTTTATCATTGGGAGGTTCAGCAATTAACTTTCATACCATTTTTTTAATCACCAATTAACCATCTTGAAAATCCTCTTTTGGTACAATTGGCCAATCCAGTAAATTTAGATGAATCTTTTTTGCTGCGAAATTATAGAAAAGAGTAATTAAATTAAATAACTTAAGTTTTGTTGTGCGTCGAAAATTTAAATAATAATCATAAAATAACGTAAATCTATTAAAATTCCATTGTGTACCAGATAATAAAAGATCAAGAAATCTAGAGGAAAAGCCTCACGCGACAAAGTAAGGCATCGTTACAATATAATTATTATATTCATAATTAATATTTATTATAATTATTAATAATGTATTTGTGACTGAAATTTAAATTCTGGACGGAGGCGATCAATGTTTCACATCCTAGTTTGATTTTGCTGTCAGCAACATCTGTCGGCGATGCTTTAATGCAGCTAACATCTTGTCACGATCAGGGAGGTTTTCTTTGATTACAGGAACTTCCTTGAAATTTTGGATCCATGAGTTCAACCGAGGGAACTTGTGCGGTTCAAATATTTTTAGGCCTGCCACTTCTTCAATAACTCCAAGCCAGTGAGCAACGAAACAAAATGCCAAATCCACCATGCTTATGTTGTCTCCCCCAAAGAATTTCTTCCCTCCAATCAGCCCATGTTCTTCAATAGTTTGAAACATTTCCAAGCACTCCTTCACTGCCTTCTCCTGTTCTTCGCCACTGGTTCGATAAATCTTTGACATCGAAGAACTCTGTCGGATTAAGAGATGCATAATTTCCAATATCAGCAAACACGAGTTATAAACAATAAAAATTACCTATCAGTCACTTTTGATCAGTTGATAAAGTGCTAAACTTTTAATTTTAACAATCAGATTGACGTAATCAAATCAAAAAGATTTTACCTTGTCATCGGCAAATTTTATCCAAAAACGAGCAACTGATCTCTCGTAGGGATCAGTTGGCAGCAGGGGATTTTGAGGCCATATTTCTTCGATATATTGAAGGATGATAGCGGACTCACAGATTGGTTTTCCATCATGAACAAGCACTGGAATCTTCTTATGAATTGGATTATATTGAAGAAGCAAAGGGCTCTTATTGAAGAGATCTTCTTCAATGTATTCATAAGGTATGCCCTTGATTTTTAGAGCCCAAATTACTCTGTAACAGTATGGACTAAGCCAAGCTCCAAGCAATTTCACAACAGCCATCAGAGAGAGAGAGAGAAGTCAACTTGGTAGATAATGAGCGCCTTCAGACTCATTTTATAATATAATTAGAAGTCTAAAGTTTTGACCGAGGGAAACAATTCCAAATCATAAAAGCAGAGATGACGTGTCAAGAATTAAAAATGGAATTGAAGAAGTATTTTTTAAGATTAACAATAACAAAAAAAGAAAAAAAAAAAACCCAAACTGGAACAGTTAATATATCAATTTCAATGGATACGAGTTGTTGTAAATTGGATTTATTAAGTTGGATCAGTTTTAATCGAATAACAACTTTAAAGATTAAATTATTTTAAGTTTATATTTAAAATTTTGATTATTATTATATAAGTGATTTTAACTGAATATCATTGAGTTGTAAAGTAAAATTTATTTAATTATTTTTTGGTCATATTTTGAATCATCTTTTTTGTATATTTTAAATTAAAATAATTTTGAATTTAATTTAAATTAGATTCAAATAATTTTAGATTTAATTTGAAAATTTTAAATTATTAATTTTTTTCAAATTAAATTAAATTAAATTCAAAATATTTCTTTTATAAAAAATTTATAATTTTAAAATATTTAAAATATTATAAATATTAAATATTAAAATTTTAATCTACGAAATACTCTTTTTTTAAGGTAGTTTCAAGAACATCCTCGAATAAACTACGAGATTTTTATTATAGCTTTAGCTGCTTTATGACCAAGGTTATTGACTAGAGTGGGTTGAATTAATTAGTTGTATCACGTTGTCCGATCGTTGTCTGGTTGTTTATGTCATGCATGATGCAACTTAATTCATTTGTTTTATATTTGGGTCCAAGGAAGCTTCACCTGTTCACCAGATCATTCTAATTGTCGATCATGAAAATAAAAAAAAAAAAAAAAGAAAATTGAACAAAAGTGAATAAAAGGAAACAAGTGCATTCTTACTATACTTACGGACATTCCATTGATTTAAATTAAATCAAGTTTAAAATTATATTTTTATGATTTAAGTTATTTTGATTCAGCTTGAATTATAATTTATTTAATAAAATAATATTTTTATTTAAATTTTAATACATAAATATTAATATAAAAGTAATTGTTAATATTTAATATATTTTGATCAACAATTGAAACTTATAAATTGGATCAGATTAAATTTAAATCTAGATAAAAATCTAAAAGAATTTCAAGATATTGTAAGACTTAACTGATGAATACATCTAATTCTCACTATTTTTTTCCCTAAAAAAAGAGCTTTTTAAACAAAAATTAATCTAATAAATTACTAAATCCATTAAAATTTTAAATATGAACATAATAGATATCTTAGAGTTTTTTTTTTCGAAATTAAAAGACACTTAAAAATTTTTATTTTCAAAATGACGTAATTTTATTCTTATTTATCAAAATAAAGTACTAGAAACCAATGTTTTTGAAACATTATCAATGGTTAAATCCCTCTAATCATAGGTTTAACTTATCTGATTGGTTCGATTGTTAATCTAATGATAATCGAAATTTAAAATTTAAAATAAAAATAATAAAATGCTTGAAGATCTATAAATAATTTATCGGTTTAGAAATGCAAAATGTAAAGAAAAAAATTCAATCAATTCTCATTCATAGGAGAAATATAATAGAATTAATGCATTTAAATTAAAAAAAACCATAAAAAACGAGAATTTGAATATGCAAAAATAAAAACATCAAAAGTTAAAAATTGAAAAATAAAGGATGAATGACCTGTTGAAGTTGAACCCTAACTCTCAAAAACTTCAAATTTTCAAAATGAGAAGAAAGAAGGAAGCATCTAAGAGCAAGCAAAAGACATGGGTTACTAGGTATCCGACAGCGAATCTCGAGTCTAGAATGGAAGGGAAAAAATTGGAAAAAAAAAGTTAGAAGGTAAAAAGCACCCTGACTTTTAACATCTACATATATTTAATGAATTTGCGCTTGGATTGGGCTGCTTTTAAAATAATCTCAGTGGGCTTTAAAATTTTATTTCAAAAGCCCATAAATAAGATGAATTCTTAATTTTGGAGGTTTTCTTATTTAGCTGCCTGTCGATTTTTGATTTTTTCGGTTCGTAAGAAGTTCATCGAAATTCCGGTTTAACACATGTAATTGGATTGGACGCTCTGCTGGTTTCCTATTCAACTGGTTGAATCGATCGGTTCGATCTGATTTTTAATCTTTGCTGTAAACATTTTCCCACCACGTCAGCCTCCACTTTTCCCTTAACCTTTGTTTTTTATGGTCTCCTTTAATGCTTTCTTTCTTTTCCCAAAATCTCTGTGATTTCTTTGTCCAACCACAATCAATTTGGTCTGAAATTGCCACTATAAAGGAGGAATATTTCAACTTAATTGAAGTTAAATATCATACAATATTACAATAGGCTCCCACCATATCACTTTACACTCATTTTTATGTTTGTATTCATTTTTTCAGTTTTTTCTCCTTTGATTAAGAATTGAGTTTTTCAATTTCGTTCTTGATCTTTGTAAATATATATATATATATATATATATATGAAATTATTTCATTCTGTATTTCAAAAAAATATAAATTAAAATTGCATAATTTTAAAATATTTTATCAATGAATTAACTTGGGTGTCACAAGAATCTTATTATTATTTTTTTTGTATGAAGCTATTAAGAAAAAGAGAACTATATATGCATTAGGTTTTAAAAGCCTAGGTCAATTTGCAAAAACAATTAGCATCTAAATCTAGCAATTTTTTACTTTTTTACTTTATTATGTGAGTCTAATAGAGTATTAAGTTTTGGCGAAACTTTAACATTCCATCACTTTTAGGCTTAATCAAGCATTAAGACTTAAGGGTGCATCCTTTTAAAGCTTTATAAATGAATGCCTGAGTGAATGCATAAGAGTTTGAACAGAGGACATTATATATTTGGGTGTATGTGTGTCTTCTTGAGTAATTACCTATTGATTTATATGGACATGAATTCTTTCTTATTCCTACTTTGGGTTACTATAAGGACAAAGCAAAAGTCGGTTTAAATTGATTTAACCGAAAAAATTTGGTTAGATCAGTTCGGTTAAGTCAGTTTGATGGTTATATCGATTTTTTTTATCTTGATTTAGTATATTAATTCAATCAATTATCGATTAATGAAATCATTAACCAAACCAATCAAATTAACCAAATTTTTTTTAATATTTAATATATTTATATATTTAAATATTTTAATAGGCCAATTAAACCTGTACCCAAACCCAATAGCAAACCCATTAGCACAAGACCTAATAGGCTAAAAAAACTAAACCCACTAACCTACACCCATACTTGTACCCAATTATCCAAGTATTTTCCAACCTAATTAAACTTAAAAAAATTAATTAAGAAAATTAGAACGGAAACCCTAAGCTGGTAGTCAAGCAGCTGCTACTACCTTTGTTGCTTCGTCCCCTTTCTTCCTCTCTAACCTTAAATCTGCCTGCACCGAGTAAGCCTTTATTTTCAAGCAAAAAAAGGTGGTTGACATCTTTTATTTTTCGTAGTATTAGGTAAGACAAATTGGGAGTATTAGCGTCTCTTTCTGTTGTTATTCAAATTTTTAGTCTATGCTGTTCCTGCTAATAAAAGTCGCACATTTTAGTTTTTAAAGACTTATCAAAAACATATTAGTTGTTGAAAAGGTGTTCTGATATATTCTAGTCTATAAATATTTTCTATTTAAAAAAAAAATTCCTGATGAGAGGAGTTTATTTTGTTTAATAGAAGAGGAAAAGTTGGCTGCTACCTTGGACACATTTATATTGTCCTAACCGACTAAATCGATCGACATTTGATAAGTTCAGTTAATTTGTTTTTCATCATTAAATTTTATCATTTCAATTGATTCTCATAACAAATTTGGTTAATTTAATTTTCATTTTTTTGTTGAACCGACTTACTGCATAACCTTAGTTACTGTTGATTGTGATTGTGCAAAGAACTAGATGAGAAAAGAAAAAAGTGAAAGACAAAGGAAATAAAGGGCAAAGGAGAATTCAGTGGGTAAGGTGGAGATTAAGTGATTAAATGGCATAAAAGTACCTTATCTTGAGAAATAAAAATAAAAGTACCTTATTTAATAATGAAAGGTTTTTAAATATTTTAATATGAGAAAAAACTTGCAAAATGTATCATATTTAATTATATTCTTTGGTGTTAATATTGTTTTATAATATAAAAATTACTAAATTTAAATGCAACTTCAACTCCGTTGGGCTCTTTTTCTCTCCCGCTTGCCCTTTATATGAATAATTAATTAATTATCCTAGTAACTTGCCTTTGATTCCTTAAGTAAACAAACATGTCATCAAGGTGAGGGAGTTACTCTTTGGTTGATAATCTCTCCACCTGATCTTGTTGGGCCTGAGGCCATGCTCCAATTCCTAAACCCTTACGGTCAAAGCTTCATTCTCAACCCTTTCTTCTTAAAGAACTTGAGGGTTTTGCTTCTTTTCAATAAATGAAGGCAATTGCGTGAGTCTCAGTGAGTTCTTCTACAATGGTCTCCGTTTGAGCCTTCTAATCCTCTAATTCATTAGCGAGAAAGACAAGCTTGGCTTTCTTTTCAGTTCAGGATTTATTGACTTTCTGTATTTCTTTGCCTTTTGAAGTGCCATGTAGTCTTTCTAAGTCCTGAGGATCTTTGTTGATGGCTTTTTTTTTTTGTCTTGACAAGGTTGCATATTTGCCCTTCTCGAACTTGACACTCATGCTCTTATTGCTTTTCTCTTCTTGTAACTAATGAATTTTTTTAGCGAAAATGGCTTTCCTATGCAAACTCATGCTTCAAGATCTCAATTTTAGATGAAAGATTATCTATCGAAACATGGGGGATTTCATTAGCAAGCAATTATATTGTGTCGTTATTTGTTTAGATATCCAATCTTTATAAGCCAGAGTCACTGTTTTCTCTCTTTTCAATATGATACGGTAGGTCTTTCGCCATGCATCAAAGATTTTTTCACCTGGCTTGTGTGGCCATTCCCTCCATATTCAAATCTAGCATGCTAAGCTCACGAATGACAAGGACAAACTATTTACAATCAAATTGTAGTAAAGCAATAAGTGAGGCATAATTGATGCTTCCTCATAATCCATTAAGGGGCACCCAATGAAATGGCTTGCATTTATACATATGATTCATGGAACTGTCCTAATCACTTTATCGGCATTTAAATCTTGGAACTTTGTAGTCCATTGGTCTTTGTGGTATCTTGCAGCCACTCTTTTTCCAAAAACTTGGTTAAGGAACTAAAATTTAGCATGTATAGCAGTGGCGATCACTTACCTTGAAAATAACTAAGGAGCCATACCTACAAAATTGATAAGCATCTGATGAAGTGTGCCTTGCCTCTTTTCCTCCCAAAATTTAAGGACGAAATAGTCTCTGCTAAGATGCAAGAATAGCATTAACGCTATAACTCAGTTTCAAGCAAATATCCACCACGACAACCTCTATGTGTCTTAAGCACCCAAAAAATGATTAGACCATAGATTGCCAATAGAAAGGCATCCTAAATTTTCTTTTTGTCTGACTGAATACTCATGGTAGATTTTAAACTATCCTATGTCATGCATGTACTATTCCTCGCTTTAACTAGATGCTGTCTACCTAATGCTTTTCAACTTCGAGTATACTGGCCAACTTCTTCTAGAGGATAGAGGTTTTGCCGACTTAGTGTAAGTTTTGTCAAATTAGGCCCTTATGATATTAAGCATGGTTGCATACTCTTCTAAGTAGGGACCATATCTTGCTCATTAAAAGTGAAACACCTATATACAGGATTCTAGAATTGTATTGCAGTGCATAGTAATATGAAGTCGACTTTGACCTGGACCAATAGAGCAATATCCCTATAATCTTCTACGAAGATTGCCTTATCATCTTATCCCAACCATTCCGCACATCTCTCAACTCCTAAAAATTAAACTACCTAACAACCATTTTAGCGCGTTCTGGGATCTCTGAGATATGTCTAGGCTGGAGGCTATCCCCACTCTATCTTTGTTCCCTTTCTAACTCAACCTTGACTGTATCAAAATCCTTGAAACCTTTAGCTAGTGATTGTGCCATGGTAAGATACTTGTCTATGGACACTGCCCTCAAAACCAATAATCCCGAGATGATATGACATGATGCATGTAGCAAAGGCAATAATAAAAGAAACACTAAGTTAGTAATGTATTAAGGACAAGAAATAAATCACAAAATAAAAATGGCCGATGGCATCACGGTGCTTCAGGTCGAGCATAGAAAAAAATTGCAGGTGTTATCATTATGCCTATTAATCTTAGACTTACGTGGACAACATATTGCCATGTCCACGATGTAAGTGTCCCATCAGAATAAAGATCAATGCTCAGGATAGTGATGATTCACTCATAACCATACAATTACAGGCTAATGTTAAGCCATCCGTTGGACAGCATGATGGCTTATTTAGGTGTTTGCTCACAGCAAAACAATGTGGCACCTTTAAGGATATTGTGAAAGACATAGATATTTGCTCAATATTGTCTAATGATTGACAAGCTTCAAGTAATTGGTTAGATAGCATAACGACTTATCCGGATAGCTTTCATTCTTTGAGAGGTGATACCAACCTCGAGCAGGATACTAAGTGACAACATTCGAATGTTATCTCTTATGGAAAAAGGAAAAAGGCATTAGCCATCTGTCGGACAGCATAATGGCATGCCTCGATAGCATTAATACAATGGATGGCATGATTCGGGAAGGATAGAAGGCATTGGTGATGATGTTCATTCATCATTATCTACACTATAAAGAAATGATAAAGAGGAGTAATAGGTAAGAAGTGTTTCCCCGAGTATCTTATTTGTCAGGTCAACCTAGCAGCACTTCAGTATGCCTTGGCATGGTTTTGGCTCTTATGGTAGTTTACTCTAATAGGTTTCTAAATCACTCATTCGTCTAGTAAGGATAGTCGAGGTACCCCAATCCTAGGCCCATTGCAAGTTTGGCGGAATGAGTTCAATTTAAGTAGGTGTATTTTGCTATGCCCATGCAGGTAAAAAAAATACCACGTAAGTGTCGCGGCATGCCTCCGGGTGGTTTCTTGCGGATCTATGGATGTATATGACTTAAAATATTTTTTTGACTAGGAAATGACTTTTTGACCGAGACTTTTCTTTCGTAACGTGATTAGAATGAGAAAGTATGGATTCTCGACTTATGATATAGTGAGGGGGACCATAAGATGAATCGCTTATCTTATTGGTCTTAGATGACCATCACAAAGTAGCCAACGCTTGGAATCGCCACCGATCATTTTGGGCTAGGTATGACTGGATGCCTATTGAAACCCATGTTTAAGTTACGAAACTCAAAACATCGATCCCGTGGTCTATGTAGTACAAAGATTCACTATTTGGGTTTGGGAGTTGGTTACGCATGATGAGGTATGAACCTCTTTGCAACACCCGAAATCAGTACCTTACTACCTATGTCTTATCTCAGTTTCGATTCTTTCGATCTTAACTCGTCATTATGTTGATATAATCCCCTTGTAATGCATGAATTTTATAGAAATACAAATTCAGGTTTTGATGAAAAGATTTAATCTCATATACACCCTGGAGAGATGGAAAATATATAGATTTTCAATAAAAAATGACCTTTGGATTTTACTTTAAAAAATAGAATATTCCACTTTGGGCACTGGAGAGATACCCACTCAGAATATTACTGTAGTTTTATTTGAAATGATTGGAAAACATGAATGCAAATAATCATCACAAAGAAATCATGTTAGTAAGGTAATAGATGAAGTGACATAACATCAATCATTCAATGCAATGATAAAGAAAAGGGATGAACTATTGAAATTTATCTCGAAATTGGCATTGATTATCTGGGAGTAACTGAATCGACAATTTTCGAGATGCATCTGGGTTTCTTGATTAAACGAGGTTTGTTTGACATATTCATAGAAGTCTGACAAGGAGAAAAATTTAGTTGTAGTTGAAAGACAGGGTTGGAGTATCCCCTCAGAAAGATGAGGTTGGAGTATCCCCGTGGATGACAAATAATTTTGACAAAGGAAGATTTTTAAATCTTGACAATTTTGAAAAGCAGGGTTGAAGTATCCCCTTAGAAGGTCAGGGTTGGAGTATCCACGTGGATGATAAATCATTTTGACAAAGGAAGGTTTCTCAATCTCGACAATTTTAAAAAGTAGGGTTGAAGTATCCCCTCGAAAGGTCAGGGTTGGAGTATCCCAAAAAGTGACACGTCTTACACTCTTTAGAGAAATCAAGTTGGAAAACTTAAATTGATAAAACTTTGTGATTTAAAAAATAAGTGAGCATTTTGACAACTTTTGGCAAAAGAAATTATTATGAATGAGGATGGTAAAGATGTAAAAAAAATATTTTCGTGCCTTGATACAAGCTTATGGGAGGTCAAAGCATGTTCTCGAGGCTGATCGGGGTGATATGGTGACATTCGAATGTCTTGAGACGAAGCTCAGGACAACAACTCAATTTTGACCATAACTGAAAACTGGGGATAGCATCGCACTATTCCCATTTCTGAATGTATTCTAAATTATTTTGAAGGCTTTAGAGGGTGGACAAGATACTGTTAGAAAGCTAACTTGACGATGGTTAATCTAAAAATATTTCCAATATCCCAAAAAGTCACTTTTTGGGGGAATAAATTTTTAAGTTAAAGATCCAAGGAAAATCGAAAACATTTTCAAGTTGGAAAATGATTTGCCATGCGAAATTCAAGTCAGAAATTTTCTAAAATGTACCTTATCTTCAGCAAATTTTACATCAAATCAAGCCATGATTCTTTCATAAGGATCACTTGGCAGCAAAATGTACTTTTGGGGCCATAACTCTTCAATGTATTCAAGAATAACCATAGACTCGCAAATGGATTTGCCACCATGAAAGATAACTGGTACCATCTTATGAATCAGATTATGTTGGAGAAGCAAACTACTCTTATTGCACAGATCTTTTTATACATAGTCAAATGCTATGCCTTTCAATTTCAAAGCCCATCTGACTCTGTGTATGCAAGGACTAAACCATGTTCCAAGCATCTTTACTTCTTCAGCCATATTTAAGATTGAGAGATCGATGGAGTTGTTTTTTTTTTCTTACAAAAAAATTTGCACCTATAACTTAAAAAGAGCAAATATTATCCAATTGAGTAGTGGATGGATTCAAAGAGTACGTTGATTATCCTTGTCATTAAAGTCAATAGTCAAATAAAGTAAAAAATAACTTCAAACTTGGAGGCTGAACCAATATTTACTGGTAGGGTTGTTGGATGAAGGCAAGGTGTTGTATAAGACTCATATAGTTTTATATACAGAGGTAAGTGGGCTGATGCTAGAGTAGAGCGGAGCGGAGCTGAAACAATAATAGTACATGGGCAATTTTATAAAATTGTACTAGGTAGAGTTAGTATAAATATATGATTGATGTAACCCTAATTTAAGTAGTGAATAAAATCATCAGCCGCCGCTCCCCGAGGACGTAGGCATATTGCCGAACCTCGTTAAATCTCTGTCTTGATTTTCTCTTCTTTTTCTTTATGTTTTCGTGATTCCTTGGTTCTTCGATTCAACACAGGGATTTAAAAATAACATTTTAAATTTAAGTACTTGCATTTTTATTGTAGCAAAAACAAAAGTAATCTATGGTTAATGTAGATTCTATTGAATATTATAGATAAGAAAACTATATAGGAAAGATTCACAGTTTTACATATTTTTATTACTTTACATATGATTTATATTTGTTTAATCTAACCGTCATATTTAATATTTTATTCATATAGATCATGCAAGTCGAGTTTTGAGTAAATAAAAACTGTATAACTATTTGTTTGTGGTAAAAGAATTTCAACCGTTAAACATATATTGAAATCTAGTATTCTTGATCGATACAACGGAGATTTTAGATTGACTCAAAACTTTATGTGCACGATAAATACAATTATATTGCTAAATTCAACGGTTATTTTTTTAATATTAATTTAAAAAAATTATGAAAGTATATAAAATTAGTTTAATTTTACAGTACTAGTAGAATAGTGGATCATAGTGGGAGACAAGGGGCCTTGGTCCCCCAAAAATTTTGAAATCCCCTTAATATATATATATATATATATATGATTATATGTATTATTATTATATTAAATTGGTCCCTCCAAAATAAAATTTAGATTTATTTAGTTTATTATTTTTGTCTCTATTTCGATTTCATGCATTATAATTTTAAAAGATTAAAACTAAACCTAATAATTTTAGACACGATTACATGAATAAACACGACGAGTGTACTAAATGCACATCACAAATACATATATTCAAATTTATATTTTATGAATTATTAATATATCAAAATCTATATAAATATAAAATACCTTAAACACGATTAGATATAATAAAATACACAAACATAATAATTAATACACAAAGTATTTGGTTTGATTAAAACTAAATTATTATTCATTTATCTTTTTATATTTATAAACTGTTCAAACTAATTGGTTTATCATAAATGTTATGTCACAAACGTGTGAACTTAACTCCCAAATTTTTGGTTTTCTCCAAAAGAAACCAACAAATTAGTGAAAAAGTCATAATTTTTTACAGATTGCCATGCCTCTTTTTGGTTGTCCCCTTCTCCTTTTCACCTTTAAATTCATTGAAGTTTGCTTGGGATTGGTGCTTACCTTGGATTATCGCTCTCAAAGATCTCTCGTTATTAGCTATGCTAACTTTTATGTTTTCTATATATATATTTTTTGTTAATTTTTGTTATTGTAAAATATTATATTTATTTGTATTAAATACATATGAATATCGAAAGAAAGATTGGTAATTTTTTTTATTCAAATTCAAGTCTTGAATATTTTAATTTTTTTAAAGAATTTTACTCACAATATTAGGTAAGATTATTTATTTTACGTATTTTGTTTTCTTAAATTTTTATTTATAAATTGATAAAACTTATGATTTTAAGAGTTTGTTACTTTTATTTGTACGTTGCTTGCATATATGTTTTTTTATGTTGGTAAAATATAATGAGATATCTCAATTAACATACATATATATGATAATGATTTTGATGAAAAAATCCACAAACAAAATTAATAGGAGGAGATATATCTCTTAAAGTATATTCAAAAAATAAAAAATAAAAAATAAATAAATGAAATACGTTTCATCTCACAATCCTTGCTTTTGCAGTTTTCTCATTTCCTCATTGGCATATAAGATAATTATATGTATTATCTTTTAATTGACTCCCAAGATTAAACGTTAAAATCCACCACTCTATTAGTGTATTTCGAACCCTACTCTCTCTCTCTCTCTCTCTCTCTCTCACACACACACACACACATACATATATATATATATATATATATATATATATATATATATATATACGAAAGTAAAATTAATGCATAATCTTTTCTTGAATTCAGTAAAAATAATTTATTAAATGAAGATGGCTTTCTGAA
>JBBYHL010455341.1:0-35615 GCA_038381835.1 Adansonia madagascariensis | reverse complement strand
ATAATCTTAATCTGGTCTCAGTTTTAAAGTTGAAGTTTCTTTTGATGGTTAAAAGCAAATCAACGAAAAATATTTTTGGCAGTCGCTTTTGCAGTTGGCAATTTATAGTTTAAGTTTAGGAGTGAAATTATTAAATAATTTTAAATAGTTTATAAATTTTAAAATTATATATATTTTAATATTTATATAATGTGTATAAAAGTATTAATCTTTTTTAAATATACTTATTTCAAATATATACATTATTATTTTATGATATATTTATATATTCTAAAACTATAAAAGGAATATAACTATTTTTAAACTTTTTAATTTTATTATTTAAAAAATATTACAAAATTCATATGCAAAATTTTAAAATTGAATTTCACAATAATTTTAATGTTAATTTATTAAAATATATTGTAAAAAGATTTATTCGTTGATTTTTAACATCATGTCTTTCTAGATTTTTTATCTTCCTATAGCATTTTTTTTTTCACATCAATGCCAAATTCTTAAAAATATCAAACAATAAATTTTCATATTGATATTTCAAACGCACTTTTTTTCATTAGAGATGTCAAATTTTGGCCTGTATTGGGTCATTTTAAGTCAAAAGAAATTCGAACTCTTTCGAGTTTAAATTATTTTGGGTTTAAATTATTTTTAGTACGTCTTTTGATTTTGACATTTGAATTATTGGATTTGGATAAAAATTATTAATTTTAAAATTAAATAAATTTATTTTGAATTAATTTTTGGATTCTCAAGACTTTGATCATCTTTTAGAATCAAGTCATTTTGAATTCAAATTATGAAATTATTCATATTAATCAACTATCATTTTTAGCCTGTGCGATGCACGAAATAATAAAATAAATTTTACATTGGCAAGTGCTTTTCCTCGGTGAGAATGGGCATTTTCAATTTTGTTATAAATGTTTCATTATCCAACCATTTTAAGCGTTAATCAAAATTTCAATGAAAAATAAATTGTAAAATGTAGGAAATGTTAAGAAAATGAAATCAACAATTGCAAAACTCCATCATTCTAAAATCCAACACTACACTTGTTTTTTTTGGAGAAAATATAAGGATTTGATCTTTTATTTGACTTCACTTAAACTGCATAAGTTAATACATTGTCTTATGTTTCATAAAAAAATGTTTATATAAGCATGCATTTAAATAAACTTTATCCCATAACTTAATAGCTTGTTATAATAAATGTGATAATTGAAATAAATATGATTCAATTATATAAAACAAGACAAATTGTTAGAAAAGCATCTTAAGCCGAGACTGAGAAATGCATTATGTAAAATGGAATGCTTAATTTTTAATAATGAAAGAGACTGCAATGTTGATTTCCATCTTAAGCTGAGACTAGACTATGAATAGTCAAGGCATTCATTAAATACTAATATATGCTTCCAGGTTAGTGCAATGAAGATATTCTTATACATAATTTGATAATTCAAATCAGAGTTTATATTTAATACACTGATAGTATATATAAACTGTCTATATCAGATGACATTATCTCATCAGAAAGAAAAAATATAGATAATTTTATTTTTAATGAAATTGTATCATTCGATTTATTGATATTATATAGATTTATACGATATTACTACATCAAATATATATATCCTCGGCATAATCATACTAGAGTTCTTCTTAAGAAAAACAGTTAAAATGAGCTTCATTTAGATGCTGTTTTATCAACATATTCATTCCATAAAGCTATAAATTAACGTTATAACTTTAATATATCAACACAATAGGTAGCATTCTTTTCAAATGAATGAACTTATAAAATTTTCAATAAATCATTAAATATAAAAAACATAAACCTACAATCTTTGGAAAAGTCATTTCCCATGTTATTTATGTGCAAAATCATCATCTTCTTTTTTCTTGTAGAATATCTAAAATATTCTCCATGTTTATTTAAAATTCTAGCACTATATTTTTATCATTGGAAATCACCTTTTTAATCTTGAAATTTTTTATATCAATCTTGCCCATCACTTCCTTAATTGATCCTTCAAATTCATCATCACCGAAAAAAAAATTGATGCGTTCCTGATAAAAACAACAAATAAACTAAATAACCTAATTTTCCTAAAGGACCAAATAAGGAAAAAAAAATAAAGAGATCCAGATCACACTTGGTGACATAGATATATTGATAACTGTATAAAATAGAGTTATTGAGTCTCATTATATGCACTAAAATAGCTAAGCCTTTAAGGTTTTTAGTTATATTTAATTAATTTTTGGTTCATTTTATATTAGTTTTATCTATAATTAAATTATATCATATTTTAGTAGTTTTTGTATTTTTGTAGGCTCAAAGCCTGAATTAGTTTCCAATATGCAACAACTTAATAAAGAGGCAAGTGGGGTCCAGCTAGATAATGTTCCAAAGAAAACTGCTCAAGTTACTTGCATGTCAAGTTTCTCTTTTCTAGAGTTTTGACTATATATAGGATTGTTTTTTTTAAAGATTGAAGTGGGATATTCTAGAGAGATTAGATAGTTTTTATTTACCCTAGTTTTTTTAAAAGGCAAGCAACCATCAAGACTTTGCAATTTAAGAAGAATGATTTCGAAAAAGCTTAAAGATCAGAACTTGACAATTTTTAGTTTTTTTTCCTTAATCTTTTATCTTTATTATAATAATTATAATGGTAAAACTTCAGTGTTTTTTGTTTTATTTAATCAACATGAACTAAATTTATCTTTCTAAGTTTATGATGGAACTCAACATGTGGTTTGGATTTGTTGAACCTCTTTTCTTGATTTAATGATATTTAAGTTGTCTGTTCAATCTTATTCTTAATACTTCTAATTTGATTGGCCACTAATTAGATAGATTTGATAACCCTAATAAACTTAAAAAAGAGAATTTTGTGTTTAGAATTGAATGATATATATTTCATATTTATTTATTATGATGAATTGATTTGCATGTTAGATAGGAATATACGAGCATGTCGTATGTAACTAAATTAAGGTTTAAGTTTAATAAGTTTCTTTTTAATTCAATTTGCATAAAAATATAGTAAGTTGGTTAAGAGAGATATTTTTATAAGCATTTGGAATATAGTTATAAATAAAATAAAATTTTAGGTTAACAACTCATTGTCATTAATTAAGTTAAAAGCGTAAAATATATTTAAATGAAGTATTAAGGGAAGTTGTTTTAATTTTTCTCATTGATTAAGTAAACTATATATATTTTCTTGCCTTCCTATTTCATTAATTTTAATTTATAATATTTTAATCGATTTTTTGGATAAGGTTATATTGTTTTAATTTTAGTAATTAGTGAATTTAGTATAATTTCTTGTGGGAATGGTATTCTACTTTATCATTATATTACTTGTTAATGAAAACTGATAACACATATAATTATTAAAGGGTAACTTCCTTGATAATAATAAATTGGATTCCTTCAAAATGGATGAGTCGTTGTGTCAGGATTGCACATAGGGAATTTCAAGAGAGAGTTTTGTTATATCCCTTCACCAACTCTATCACCAAATCTAACTTCGATAAGGAATAAGTCTTGAAGGATAGTTGGATAACTTCAGACTCTGTGAGTTTGATAGTCATGCAATCTCTACTCGCCCTGAGCTTCAAATCAGGTAAAACTCCTATCAAGGCCTATATTAAGGAGTAGCATCAGCACTTCTGAGGTATGAGTTATTAAAATTCCTTCATTCTCTCTTTGTTCTTTGTTCATCCTTACTAACTTAAGCATCGGAGTATCCCCTGGGAGTGAAACTCTGGGCCTCTCTCACCTTTGCTATCTTGCAGGATTCCTCTTTAGCATCTTCATTGTTGCATCAATAATTGACGCCGTCTGTGGGAAGCTTATCATTCTCACAGCTTAGCAACGATAGCAATTATCTTTACCAGATACAAAGAAAAGCTCATGGCCACCTAAGCAGCTGACTCTACTCCCATTACTCAAGCCATGACAACGATGAATCAAGTGCCTGTGGAACATCAGCTTGATCCTACAACACCTAATCCCACGGTAACTAAAGGCTCATTTCCACGATTGTGACCATGGTACCCGTCTCGCCTAACTTTCCATATGTTATCCACTATTTCCAAACATCTTTCACACCAAATCCTTAGCCTCAATCGCCAAACTACTTTTAGAACTCTTAACCTCCCAATCACCACTACCGTAACTAAAGTTTACCACAACCGATCTAAACACTCATATTCAAGGAAGCCCATCATCCCCCAGCGCTGTGGTTGCTAGAACAAATATTTCGAGCACATCTACCATAAACCCATAGGCAATTAACCAGGGAAATCTATCTACAATAAACATGTCCTTACCACTACCAACATCCCAAATCAATTTGCAAAGATAATTTCAAGCATTTGCCAGCCAGATAATGACCCAACAAGCCCTCATTCAACAACATTATCAAAAGGAGTTGGCGGCCCAACAGACCATCATCCAACAGTAACAATAGCAAATTAATTAACTTATACAATCTGGTCACCAAAACCAATTACCTGGTTGATATGATACCAAGAATCGTAGCTTGAGCACAAGAGACCAGCAGACAAGTCAAGAATATCAGGAAATCTAGAAGAGTTCATACTCCACTCCCGAGTGTGACTCATGCAAAAAACAAAGATCGCCGTAACCAATGATCCCTGTTAGTTGAACAAGTGGTAGTTCTCCGCTAAGAAATTAAAAATATGAAACAGCCGACGAAGGATGATTGGGAATGGCTGGAGATTGAGCATAATCCACTGTCCTTAACAGTCTGCCAAACCCTAGTTAAAAAGATCAAGCTCCTGTCAGATACGTATGATGGCAAGGCGGACCAAGCAAATCACTTGAATCACTTTTTGGCGTTCCATAACCTACGAGATATACCTGATGCAGTCCAATGTAGGATATTCCCAATGACTCTACGAGGGCCCGCCCGTACTTGGTGGTATTCCTTGAAACCAGGGTCTATCACAAACTTTGATCAGCTGGCTCGCCAATTCCTCACTCACTTCAGTAGCTATCGAATGGCAGCCAGGACAGCAGCTAACCTAATGGCTGTCAAGCAAACCCATATGAAACACTTTGTGAATATGTTAAGTGCTTTAATACTGCTACATTGGAAGTCAAACACCTCAACGATGAATGGGCTCTCCAGGCCTTCATCTTCGGGGTTCATCATAAGCACCTAAAGTACGCTTTGACGGATGCTCAGTCGGGCAAGCTATATCAGCTCTATGAAAAAGCTCAAAAATACACTGACATAGAAGACATTAAGATCACAAATCGTAAATTCGAATGCCCCAACCATGATCGACGGGGTGATCAATTTGGATAAAACCTGAGAAAAAGAGAGCAGTTCACCCAAAAAGGTAGATTGGATAGCTGCCAAGGTAATAAATTTTTTCTACAACAAATCAAATCCAGATGAATAGGAAAAGAGATTGGGCACTACCATATAACAAATACGAGTCTTACACACCCTTCAATATTAGTAGGATGCAAGTGCTACATGCCATAATGAGAGATGGGATATTTGGTCATACAATAGAAGCATTATCATCTTGAAGAACGCCATTGAAGCGTTGATTTAAAAAGGAGAGATTAAACAATTTATGAAAAAGATAACAAAGAATCATCCCAATAGGCTGACCGATGTCAAGACAAGGTAGTAGGGAAATGCCTAATCATTAGAACAATTAATGTGATTATCAGAGGTAATAAAAATTAGGCGAGTAGTAAATCCAAGAGAAAACACACCTATGATCTGTGATGGCAATAGATACGCCCCTGAAGAAAATAAAATAAGATAATTTGAGGGTAACGTTCAATGATGATGATGGCGAATTGGTTACTGATAATGGCAACGACCTAATCGTAGTATCTACCGTTGTGGGGAATTACCATGTCGATTGAATCCTAGTAGACAATGGAAGTGCGGTAGAAATTCTCCAATGGGATACCTTTCGAAAAATAGGTTACGAGGATAGTGACCTCCATCCTTCATTATCAATATATGGGTTCGCCAATCAACCTATATCGGTGAAAGGCTCTATCACTTTGTCGGTCACTCTTGGCGATAGAGAACACACAACCACAGTAATGGTGGAATTCCTCGTAGTTGATGAGCTGTTCGCTTATAATGTTATTCTTGGGTGACCTGCCATGAAAAAAGCAAAACTGATTACAACTGTGTATTATCTCACTGTCAAGTTCCCTACATCAACAGGAATAGGATATATGAAAGTCAATCAAACGATCGCCCGACACTACCATTTAATGTCTATAGAGATGACGAAGAAGGCCCAAAACACATCTAATGAGCACACAGAAGCCCTGATTGAAAACACATTGTCTGTCAATACAATAATGCCAATCAACCCCAGCAATTTAACCTTTGAAAGTTTAGACATCTAGGACAACTTCCACCATCCAAAATCTGAGCCCACAGAGGAAGTATCAACGATTTCATTGCACCCGCCAGATCTCAATTTATTCATGAAGATCAAAAGTTCACTGGAACCAAGGGCCAAAAATGATGTAATAAACTTTTTATGACTCCATGCAGATGTTTTCACCTGGTCAGCTACAAATATGCCAGGCATAGATACAAAGGTGATCATGCGTATGCTAAATGTCAATCCCGTAGCTAAACTAGTCAAACAGAAAAAGAGAAAATTTATTTCAGAGCGAATTCGGGCGATCAGGGAAGAAACAGATAAACTTTTAATGTCAGATATTTACGAGAGGTGGTGTACCTTGAATGGCTGGCCAATGTAGTAATGGTTAAAAAGTCAAATGGAAAACGAAGAATGTGCGTCGATTTCACTGATCTCAATAAAACTTGCCCCAAAGATTGCTTTCCTCTACCAATAATAGATCGTCTTGTCGACTCTTTAGCGGGCCATTGGTTTCTTTTTTTTTTCATGGATGCATTCTCCGGATATAACCAAATAAGAATGAATCCACATGATAAAGCCAAAATGTCATTCATTATAGCATATCGTATTTTTTGCTATGAAGTTATGCCATTTGGGCTTAAAAATGCAGGAGCAACATATCAGTGTTTGGTAAATAAAATTTTTAAAAATCAGATTGGGCGATCCATGAAAGTGTACGTTAATGATATGCTTGTAAAAAGCCCATCAATTGAACAACATATAGCCGATTTGAAGGAGACTTTCGCAGTCTTACGAAGATACAACATGAAACTAAACCCAGCAAAGTGCACATTTAGGGTAGCTGCTGGCAAGTCCTAAGCTTTATGGTATCATCCATAGGAATTGAGGCTAACCCAGAAAAAAAATAAAAGCTATATTGGACATGATGCCTTCTAAGTCAATGAAAGATGTACAACGATTAATAGAGAGGATCGCCATACTTAGCCACTTTATTTCAAAGCTTACTGATAGATGTCTCTCTTTCTTCAAATTACTAAGGGTAGCTGCTCACTATAAATGGACAGAGGAATGCTAGATGGCATTTGATGAATTTAAATGCTACCTTTGCACATCGCCATTGTTAGCTAGCCCAAAACCCAGTTTATGATTGTTTGTATACTTGGCTACATCAGATGAAACGGTGGCAGCTATATTAGTAACAGAAGAAGAAGGAATCCAACGACCAGTCTATTACATCAACAAGATGCTTCAAGCTAGCGAGGTCAATTATACTAAGATTGAAAAGCTCGTCTATGCACTTATCATAGCTGTAAGAAAACTACGATAATACTTCCAAGCACATCCTATCACGATACTCACTGACTGCCTCATAAAAGATATGCTACAAAAAGTCGACTCTGCTGGAAGGATGATCCGATAGAGTGTAGAATTAAGTAAATTCAGGTTAACCTACTGCCTTAGAAAGACAATCAAAGCATAAGCGTTGGCAGATTTTATCACTGAATGCTCATTTTCACATATTGTTGAACCATCAAGCACCATCAAAGAAACACCCTCACTGGCAAGAAAAAATAAAAAGGATGATAGCCTACCAAAAAACTTATGGGAGCTTTATGCCAATGGATCATCAGGAAATGAGAAATCAGGAGCGGGTGTCCTTCTCGTCGACCCCAATGGCCATGAATGGCATTATGCCTTATCCTTTCAGTTCGCAACCTCAAACAATGCGGTGGAATATAAAGCATTAATAGCTAGAATTGAATTGGCTAAAAATCTAAACGCCACCTGTCTGAAGGTTTATACTGACTCCCTGTTAGTAGCAAACCAAATTAATGGGGAATACGAAGTCAAGGATCGAAACTTAGCCAAGTACCATCACATGGGTTCACGGCTCACCAAAGCCTTTGACTATATCACATTTGAAAGAATACCTCGCGAGCAAAATTGTAGAGCTAATGCAATATCTAAAATGGCAAACGGTCTAGAAATTGGCCATAAAGGATGGATTCTCCTTGAGTTTGTTGGATCACCAGCTTATGAGTGACATATCTTTGAAATTAATACAGGTGATGGGAATGATTGGATAAAAGAAATAAAAGACTTTTACAAGACAACATCATGCTAGAAACCCCTATACATAAAAAGCAATTTGAGAAAAAGGCATCCAAGTACACATTAATCGATGGAATTCTATACAAAAAATCCTTCATTTACCTTCTACTCAGATGCCTAGGCACTAGTGAAACAGATTATATATTGAGGGAAATCCATGAAGGCATTTGTGAAAATCACCTCGGAGGAAGAGCATGAGCACAGAAAGCCCTACGGTAAGGATTTTTTTGGCTGATGATGAGGAAAGATGCCACCAACTTAGTTTAAAAATGTGATAAGTGCCAACAATTCCCCAAAATCTCACGATAACCCATAAAAGCACTTAAACAAGTTTTCAGTCCTTGGCCCATTTGTGTATGGGGCATTGATATTTTCGGACCATTTCCCCTTGCTACTGGATAACGTAAATTTCTAGTTATTGCATGCGACTATTTTTCCAAATAGGTTGAAGCAAAACCTACAGCCATAATAACGGCTAAAACTATGGAAAACTTTATTTAGAAATTAATCATGTGTCGATTTGGCAACCCAATGTTATTGTAGTAGATAATGGAAAACAATTGTCAACTAATAAACTAAAGGATTTCTGGATAAGATTCCATATCAACCTTATACATAGTTTGGTGGTGCATCCGTAATCCAACAATTAAGTGGAGGCTATGAATAAAAACATACTCCAACCACTCAAAAAGAAACTAGAAGATGCAAAAGGTGCATGGGCAAAAGAAACACCTGAAATCTTATGGGCCATAAGAACCATAGAATGTCAAGCAACTGGAGCCACACCATTTAGCCTTGTATATGGCCACGAAGCTATTATTCTAGCAAAAATTAGGGTTCGCAGCATCTGAATGACCTTTATAAATCCAACACTAAATGAATCCTTCCTCAGGGCAAATTTAGATCTACTCAAAGAAAGTAGAGATGATACCGCTGTATGCATGGCGATCAGACCGTAGCAAGTATCCAGGTATTACAACAGAAGAGTAAAACACAGACAATTTTAGGTGGGTGATCCAATCCTAAGAAATTGTGAGGTGAGTCGACTTTCAGGAGAAAGAAAAAGGCTATCTCCAAATTAGGAATGACCATATCAAATTGCAAACGTGATAGGGTTCGGAGCCTACCAACTAATGGACATAACGAGAAAATATTTACCTAACACATGGAATGCCATCCATTTCAAAAAATACTATGTATAAGTACTTTTCTCACAATAAAGTCTGCTGAAGTTAGTATTTCAAAAGCTTCCCATTGACCTCTCATGGTCCTGTTGACCTCTCAAGGTCGGCCCCAACAAAAATGTGATCTTTTACGATCTCAATTAAGAAACTTCACACATTTAAACATTATAGATAACTTCGAGCTAAATACTTGTTTCTTTTAGAAAAATTGCTTTGAAAATTTCATTACCAACAATAGTTACAAGTTACATAAAAAATAAGCAGTTTGTTACAAAAAATTTTTCTTCTAAAGAAATCCTAACAGGAAGCAGCTGGACCCCCGTGCTCACCACCATCCTTATTGGATTCTTCAGATTCATCATTGGTGGTAGGATCAATAAAGGCAGAATCTACAACATGCCTCTCCTTCACTTGCTGTTGTGATGGCATCGACACGTCAAAGTCTTGGGGCGGGGTAATAAGCTGTGTAAACTTAATATCCCTTAAATCCAGTGGGCCTCAAAGAAGCTGCATGCCATACAAAGTGCTTTGACGATACTCGCCGTCACAAGTTATCGTCTAGTCGAGCAAGGCATCATTTTGAGACAAAAGCTCCTTCTGTAGGTGAGCCTCTGCACCCACCACCTGCATCTCTGGTTCAGAGATCTTGGCCATGGCAGACATTAGCTCAAAATTGTGCGTTGCATAAGCCTGCCGGGACTCCTCTAAATTCTTGGAGAGTTTTTCCATTTCAGTCTTCACTGATTCCAACTTTGTTTTCATCTCCTCGGAGTCCATTTTTAACTTAGCTAACTTTTCTTCAGCTTTCTTAGCATGATCCTCAGCTATTCCTTTCTCCTTGGTTAGCTCATTTACTTTCACCTCTAGCACACTCACCCTAGCCTTACTTGCCTTCGCCTCCTTATAGGCATTATCATGTATTGTAGATATATCTCGCATTTGAAGAGTGATTGCCACTTGGGTATGCAGAGCCTGTACCATTTAGAGGTTAGATAATACATATGAGCAGAGATATCATAGTCAATTGCAATAGTAAAACTTACTTCTACTATAAAAGCTAGAGTGGATTCTAGATCAGCGGTCGGGTTCCTTGTCGACATATACTTTATATCAATTGGAGAAACAACCCTATTTCCCTAATTACAGGCAGTCACACTAGTACTCAGTATACCAGCACTGAGTTCGAAGTTATTCCTTTAAGGGTGAAGGTCCAGAATCCCTGAAGAAGGCCTAGGGGCATAGTAGCCAGAGCTAGGGGCAAAAAATACCTCAGCACCCAAGGTAGTTTTAGCCCGACTGACCGTAACAGTAGTTGCTTCGATAGTTGCAGATATATCCACTGAAATGACCCTCGTCTCTGTCATACTTGCAGAAGTAGGCTATACAATCACCCTCTTTTGTACCGCCTGCTCTTCTTATTTTTCTCCCACTTTTTTCTTCCCCTTTCTCTTTTCTTGGGCAGCCGCAGCCTGCTCACTTCATGAGCAACCAATATAGCACGAGTTACAGGATCTATACCTACAAAAGCAAGTAATTAAGTTAGGAAATACTAAGTTTTCTACAACAAATATTGCCAGTATATACCCTCTCTAATCGAGGCAACTACCACCGTCGTGGCCCTGACATTGGTTGTCCCTTTACATTCACCCCTTTTGCCTCAGATGATCTACAGACACTCTCCCCATGCTGTGGCAACCCAGGTATGGTAACCACCTGCTGTGGCGATCCCGAAGAAGATTGAACCTCGGTAAGATAGAAAATCATGTTAAAGTATAAAAATCCCTTTGTATACATCAAGCAAAGTACCTTACCTTGTATTATCAAGTGTCTTTTACTTTTTTTTTCTGGCAGGGCGATCATCTTCTTCTGGCACGTTGACAGGGTTGACTCCTAAATAGTGCTTTTGAATTTTTCTTGAAGTTAAATATTCTCTACATCTAAATTGGCGACCATAAAAATATTCCTTTTGTTCTTGCTTTGCTGCGTTTATGTCAACCTTCAAATTGCACATTAGCGAGCAGGAATTCCACTCCATAGGGAAGCCCCATTCTTTAGTAGACCACTTTTGTATAAGAAAAATTGTTCATTGGCCACATGGGCATTGGGTAGAATATCTGTGATCATCCTCTTAGTGGCTGACTGCAGATAGTACCAACACTTATCTTACCTCTTTAACGAAAAAAGATGTCTAGTAACTTCCACTGATGGGTCCCAACCTTTTTTTATAAACTAGGAAATATGTTACCAGTATCACCTGCTCGTTTGGTTTTAATTGATTTGGGGATATCCCATATTGACTCAATACTTCACAAAAAAATGGTTGGAAGGGAAGGTGAAATCCACCTCTGAAAATGTGCAAATAAAATGGCACACGATTTCTTTCAACCCTTGTCATGGGTCACCCAAATAATAGGTTCGACACTTCAAACTGCCCAACATCAAAACCATGATCTTTCAATATATCCTTCACGGTCACCATATTGATTGCCCCGGCATATGAATCTGCCACGCTTGTGTCTATCTGTGTTGACCCCGGCTGTGTTTCCCTTCCTTCCTCTTGGCCTCTTTCAACTGAACCTTGGCCTTGTTCTTCATTCACCCCTTCTGTTCCATTCGCACCTTGACTCTTATTTTGAACTTCTCGTTCTTCAATAATGATATAGGGACATTCGCTATCCTCACCAATGTGAACTTTTTCCATTACAAATAATTGCCTTATTGTTTCTCTACTTTTTACCTCGAGATTTCCTTTTCTTCCCACCGATTTAAATAAAAATCGAGTTTTTCGCATGCCTTTACAACTAAAAACCCCAAACAAGCTAAAACCTTTCCTATAAAAGCAATAGGAATAAGATTCTTACCTAGGAAATGTGCTCTCAACTAAACTTGATCTTCGCCGGAAACAATGGTGGCTTCGAATGCACAGGCTGCTGCAAAAAGTTGTAAAAATCTTTTTAATTTTTTTCACTGCCGTAAAAGTTATCCTTTTTAGGGTTATTTATAGGGTAGGGTCCCACTATTTCATGAAAAGGGGCGTACGATTCACAGACACTGCCACGTGTCTTATTTTCCTTATTTCGCATTTAATGCATGGTACGACATTTGAAATGCAAAAAAAAAAAAATAAGGTAACACCCCTGCCTCTTTTTTGCTCACCATTCATATGGCAACCTCACCACCAGTACACCATTTGTCCTCAGATCACCAAACACATTTTTTGGTCTGTGAACGGTTACTTTATAACTGCTCATAGCCTTGGGGGTAATTGTTATATCCTTTCACCAACTCTATCACCAAATCTAACTTCGATAAGGAATAAGTCTTGAAGGATAGCTGGATAACTTCAGACTCTGTGAGTTTAATAGTCATGTAACCTCTGCTTGCCCAGAGTTTCAAATCAGGTAAAACTCCTATCAAAGCCTATATAAAGGAGTAGCATCGGCACTTCTGAGGTATGAGTTTTTAGAATTCCTTCATTCTCTCTTTGTTCTTCATTCATCCTTACTGACTTAAGCATCGGAGTGTTCCCCTTGAGTCAAACTTGGGCCTCTCTCACCTTTGTTGTCTTGCAAGATTCTCCCTTACTATCTCTATTGTTGCATCAACAAGTGTTGTAGAGAGATACAAATAAATTTGATTTTAATGCTATATTTAGATAGACAATAATAAAAAAAAAGAAAAGAAGATTAAGGAAAAAAAAATATATATATCTTCTGTTTGGATAATTAAATTTTTATAAAATAAAAGAATTTTATCAACCCTTATATGGTTAAGGAGTGAAAACGAGAAAAAAGAATTTTTAATAGTAACTTTTTTTTTCTAGTTATACCCTTTTAATAAAATAACATATGATCTTAATATTATTTATAAAATAACCAATGTTCCTTAGTTTAATAATATCCATGCAAATAATTAACTCATTTTAAAAGCAAATATAGTTATATAGACATTAAAAGAAAACAAAAGAAAAGAAAATTTAGTATGTGACAACTAGCTGCCTCGTATTCTTCCTAATCGTTTAATAATGTTTGCATTTTGGTTATATATATATATATATGTATATATATATATATATATATGTACATGTATATTTATATATTTATATATATGTTTACATAGGCAGAAAGGGGCAAAAGGATTTTTCAATCTTCATAGGCTAACGGTGATGATCGTCATTCATTCTGTGAATGAAGGACAAAGTGTACAAGAATCAATGCCAATTACATGGATACTTTGACACTCAGCAAACCTAACATCTCTTTTATCTAACCGGTTAAATATTAATTTGGTCTTATATTTTAATTTGATTTTGAATTTGGTGCATAAAATAAACATTTCGTTAATTTATTTTTTGAAATTTCATTTGATCATGCATACTGACATTTTAAATAATACTGTTAGTCAATTACTGATGTGATAGTCAAACAGCTAATGAAAGTTTAATATGCGATGAAAATGCCATGTCATTATGACACGCCAGCATAAAATTTGCTTAAGTTTTTCATTTTTTAAAAATTTTGCGTGATGATGTGGCACTCCTAACTCGGTATTTTATCATGTGTCAAACTCCCATTGGCTATTTGATTACTACATTAGTAGTTGACTAATGGTATTAATTTAAAGGGCCAACATGTATAACAGAAAGAAAGTTCAGGTACAAAGTTGACAAAAATTTTTTCCATATGCTAAACTAAAATTAGGCGAAACTATAGGAGTTAAATATGTATTTAACCCCAAATATATTATAGACCATATACACAAAAATGTAAGTGCAGCTCAAACTTCCTGTAACTCCATTGCCAGTGGCGGCACAAACAAAAACATAATAACACAAAACATCTAAAAATTCGAAGGGAGATGGACGCACTAGATAAATGCAAAAAACATTTATAGGAGACAAATTGATGATGAAAGCAATAAGATAGTTGTGGACTAGGTTTATAGAAAGGAAAAAAGAAATCCTAACTTATGTGAAATATGAAGAGGCTAAAAATGAAATTTTATAAATTAAAAACTATTTTAGCTTTCCTTTTCTCTCTATTTCCCCAAATTAAAGTTTATAAAAATTATACGTTTTTGAGGAAAATAAGGAATAATCAGCTTCTTTATTTTTCTCTGAGTAAAAAAAAAAAATTATCCAAATAAGGAAAAGTAATCATTTTTTCTTGCTTTAATTTTCTGTCCCTCTTCATACCCCAATCCAAACTTAGAATAAATGATTATTTATGTCTTTATTGTTTTAATCTAAATTGGTTAAAACATATAATGTAAAAGCAACATATACAAAAAGATTTATAGTAAAAAAAAAAAACTAAAATATGTAGTCCAAAAAAAAAAAAAGCTTAAAAAATTAGATATCAGAGAGTTGATAATGTTAAATTTTATTTTCTCTTGTCTTATGTATCATTAAGAGAAGATATCATGTATGCATCAATGTAAGAATTCCTTATCAGATAAGTAAATATTCTGTAATATTATATATATATATGATTCAAAATATAAATTGACATTACCTAAATGTTGTTTAATGGTGTAAAAATAATTTTGCTAGGTAACTTAATAAAAAAAATAACATTAGACCTTTTAAACAGATAAACCGCAAATTAAACCAACATTTTATCTTGTGAAAATGTTATCTTTTATAATAAAAAGAAATTTTCAAATCATTTTACTTGTTAGTACAACTTTCAAAATGGATAAAATTGATAACTTTTAAATTGATAAGCATTTTTTTAAATTAAAAGGGATATAATTTTTAAATTGATAAGCCAGTAGAGAATTTTGAATTTAATATATTCGATAAGAGTACGATAAGAGATTTTTTGTGATTTAAATTAGAATAAATTTTATATAAAAATTGAAACACTTGTATAAAATTAATTTTTAAATTTTAAAAATTGAACAATTGATTGAATAAAATAACTAGGTAAAACTTCTTGCATATCATTTTATCTTACATGTCATAAAAACAAGTTTCCACATAAACATCCAAATAAGTAGTGTTTATGAGATAAGCATGATCATTGGAATATTTTATATATACATATAAAACATATAGGATATTGGTGGTTTCGTAAAAAACATATATATATATATTTATATATATATAATATGATATGATTAAGTTTCGATTTGGTTTGAATAGATTAAACGAATTTTTTTAGTTAAGATGAGTTTCGGAACAATGAAATATTGGAATTGAATGAAGTAATCTCTCAATCCCGTCAAAAATTCTTTGAACTTCCTTTGAATTGGCAATGAGAAGGTAGAATATTGATTATGATAGCTCGAGGGTTAAAAGTTTTCTTTTTCTAATGATAAAGGGAAAAAATCCAAATTAATTATATATTCTTTTAGTTCTACTTTTTCATTTTCCGCGAGAGCAATTTTGTAAAAAAAGAAAAAAAAATGTTTGGATTGGATTAAAATTCAGATTTTTTTAATTTTTTATTTAAATTTGAATTTAGTTTGTTCTAACCCTTAAATTTAAATTATTATTAAAAAATATTAAAATATTAAAAAAATTATTTTTATATTAATATTTATTTTTAATTAAATTTAAATAATAAATTATTTATTAAACACATAATAATTTGCACCTAACCAAACCCGACTCACTTTTAGGCGGCAGTAGATCCACCATGTTCTTTCTAATTGGGATCCGTCAAAACAAAACAGGTGGACATTGGGAGGCAAAAAAAAAAAAAACAAAAAGAAAAGTTACATCTAGCAGTGAAAGTAGCGTGCATAAAAAACAAAATCGCTTTCAGACATTTACATAGTGATCATAATTGAATATTATGATTATGTTTTAATTTTTTTTATTGTTTATATTAATTGTAATTAAGGCATAAATGATAAGATTTAAATTCATGATTTTAAATTATATGTATATTAATTAAATTTATAACTTGTAAATAATTTTTTTGTTAATAAAAAACATTAAGTGTCATAATATATTTTAAAAATTATTAAAAAAGAATTTTTAAGATTATAATTATAATCTTAATTATTATATCTTACAGTAAATTATGCAAAATGAAAAAAAAAAAAATTCATGATGAGGAAAACATTTATTAGAGCAACTGAAAATACATTTACTACTGCAATTTAAACCTTTCATTGCAGCAACCATATAAATTGTTTCTTTTGGCACGTGAAGTTAGAAGCAGATGATGAACATCTATGACTCTCGCTTGAAAATACGATCAAAATTAGGGAGGTTTTGTTTGATTTCTGGAACTTGCTTGAAGTTCTCGATCCATGCGTACAGGCGAGGAAACTGCTGGGCTTCGAGTAGATTTTTGCCGACGACTTTTTTGACAATTTCTGGCCAGAAGGCGAGTATTCCACCAAAGGCTAAGTCCACCATGCTAAGCTTGTTTCCTCCGAAGAATTTATTGTCTCCAAGGCCACGTTCTTCTATGGTTTTCAACACTTCCAAGCTCCCCTCCATTACTTTCTCTCGTTCTTCGCCGCTAGTTTTAGAAATTTTCCATACTATTGAACCCCGTTAGAACCTAAAGTCACTCGCTTAGTAACAAAATGAAACATTTTTCTCATCTTATTCAAACTCAAGGGAAAGTATCAGATATGATTATATGTAGGATATAGATATATTCAATTTTTTTTAAATCTTTTCATTTATTTAAAAGGTTCGGGATTATATGTTCGTACCGGTATTTGAATATGTGTCAAACAAGTACCGAAAAATATAAAGAGTCGAAGCAAAACAGTATTTTTCTATCATGAGTACTTTATTTTACGTACCTTATCATCAGCAAATTTGATCCAAAACCGAGCGATGGCTCTCTCATACGGACCACTTGGCAGCAAGGGATTCTGGGGCCATATATCTTCGACGTATTCAAGAATAACCGAGGACTAGGAAATAGGTTTGCCGCCATGAATGAGCACAGGTATCTTCTTGTGAACCGGATTAGATTGGAGAAGCAATGGACTCTTGTTGGGGAGGTCTTGCATCATTTTCCTGTTGAAACTTAACTTGATTAGTTGCAAGCATTTTTACAATATCCTCAAGAGAGTTACCTGATTCCCTAGACCTGTAGAAGTTTAAGATTGATTTTGATAATATAAAGAAAAGAAATTATGTGATATAAAAATAGTAAAATAAAAAAGAAATAGAGATTTGATTTAAAACAAAATAAAAAAAATTTTAAAAATAATTTAATAAAAATCAACAATTAAAAGATTCTATGTATTCATATGCTATGGCTTTGAGTTTCAGAGCCCAAATGACTCTGTAACTATATGGGCTAAGCCACATTCCAAGCAGTTTCACTTCTTCCATCTTTGAGGAGTTAATCAGTCAGAGTACATTTCTAATTAGTTTTATAGTGTGATTAAAGAGAAAGACTGCCAATTAAAGAATCAACAAGACATAAAATTCCAAAAGGGAAGCAAATAAAGAAAAAAAAATAATATATATTTGTAGCTGAAATCGAGAATGTTAAGTTTAATGGGCTGGAAGTTTTAGGATCATTTCAGCTAATGGGAGAGAATTTAAAGGAAAGTTCGTATTTAATATATTGATTATAAAATTTTTAATTTTACAATTATAATTAAGAAATTATCATATGTATCACTTTTGTAATTAATTTTTTTTAATATAACTTAAGAGGATATGTGGCAATTCTTGTTGTAATATTCGCTTATAAATGATGTCAGATTTTACTGATCAGGCGATTCCTCTTCCAACCTGTTTCAAAATGGCATTATAGCAAAGGACAAGAAGAAAACTAAAGGACATGTTTGTTTGCCGTCTCGTGCCCCTCCCCCCCCCCCCCCACCCACTTTTTTTCTTCCTTCCTTCCTCATCGTCCAGTTTTACCACTCCTGTTAATCTTCTCTTCTTCACTGCTAATCTTTTCATCTTCCTTTCCTAGCTTAGGAGTGAGCAAAATCCGACTTAAATTAAAAAAATTAATTAAAATTTTAAATTTTAAATTTTAAATTTTAATAATTTAAGTTATTCAAATCGAGTCAAAATTTAATTTGAGTTATTTAATTTAGCTCGAATTTGAGTTTTAGTATTCGAGTTATGTGAATAATCTGAATAGTATTCAATAGTATTATATCATTTTGGGCCTGGTCAAATGTTTAATTAGGTTTGAAAATTATAAACTTAATTTTTAAATGATTAAAAGTATAAATCCTGTCCAAATGAGTTATGTTTTGAGGCATATTTTGCTTTCAAGCTCATGTATAAAATGGATTAAAATTATAAAAAATGATAGCTGTTAAAAATAAGATTGATAACTAAAATATTTTTTAAAATTTTTATGAAATTTTACTTTATTTATAAAGATAGTAACTCAAATTAATGTGAGTATTCAATAAAGTATTCAAGTGTATCATGATTTCAAAAATTGCGTGGACTGAGTCTACCCCTGCTTATAAGTTTAAATATATATATATATAAAAATAAAAGTACCAACTAAGTCCAGATAGCTTATCATAGCTCGTATATTTACATTATTTTAATTAAATTAAAATATATACATAAAAGTAAAAGTAACATAAATATATATGTTTAAAAAAAAAATTATATTCTAATTAATGGTATTTCATTCTTACTATTAGAGGTGGCAAAATGAACCTAAACTAAAAAATGCACTCGAAAAAACTTGAACCTGAAATGAACTTAATTTGATAAAAAAGTCAATGGCCTGAACTCGCAAAAATCTAAATCTGAAATAACTCGGACTCGAAATGATTTGAACTCGAAAGAATCCAAATTTAACAATAAAAATAAAAATGATGAAATTATAATTAAATACCTTTTTATAAAGCAAAAACTTTAATTATTAATTTTATTTTAATATTTTTTAATAATTTAATTAAATATTAGAAATTTAATTTTTTTTATTTTAATTATCAATTTTATTTTAATATTCTTTTAATAATTTAATTAAATATTAAAAATTTAATTTTTATTTTATATATGATGAAATAATAATTTATCAGAAAGTAAATTATATCATGAGCTTTGAAAACATTATCAATGAGTTGTATCATCTATTTATCACATTTTCTTTAATTTATTTAGTTAAACTCATTGAATGTTGAGAGTTTATGTATGTTAGTAGTAAAATTTTAAGTACTTCTTTGAATATTATTCTTATTTTATTATTATTTTTTCAAGTAACGATAATTAAAGTCTGATAATAGTATAACAAGATAACAAGGTAAATTAAAAAATATATAGAAGCCATAATAGATAATATTATATCAAAAATGGAAAGCAAATTATATGTTAAACTTAGACTAGCAACTAAACTTGTCCACGGGCCAAGCACCCGCCTACCCCGATAGGCCCAATCCAAGTCTCAAATTTTAAGTTTTAAGCTAATCCAAGCCATGACAATGTTTTTTAAGTATTTAAAGTTAATTATAAAATATATAAATATTAGTATAAAAATAACTTTTTAATATTATGAACAATGATTCAGGCCTAAATGTGCGGGCCGGACCAAATTCTGGCTTAACCTTACGATTCAAAATTTTTTCGGGCCACTGTCGGTAGAGAGGTCCATGGGTTAGGCCGCAGCCTAAAAAATTTTAAACTTTAAGCCCAGACAAGTTTTTGGCCCAGCCTGCCCAAGGCCAAAATCACTGCTTATAAATAATAAAAAAATTATTTTTATATTAGTATTTATATATTTTATAATTAAATTTAAATAAAAATATATATTTTATTTAAAAAAACATTGTTTCAAGATAGGCTAGCTCGAAACATGAAAACTCAAACCTAGATGCAGGCCCAATAGGGCCAGGTAGAGAGGGCTACCTAGCTCGTGGATAAGTTTAGCGGCTGGGTCTATGAAACCAAACTAAGATTTTTATGAGCCGAGCCAAACTTAGACCTGGACTTAAAATTCAAAATTATGTAAAAGTGATCGCATTTAACATAAAATAAAAATTGATGTAAAACATACTCGAACTTGAACGCAAAAAGGTTTGAACTTGAATAGACTCGAACATGAATAGACCCAAACCTGAATAAGCCTAAACCTGAACAAGCTCGAACCTAAAAAATCTAAACCAGAATAGACTTGAATCCAAAAGAATTCAAACTTGAAATGACTCGATTCAAACTTGCCCGAACCCATCCAACTGCCACCTCTATTTATTATGTGAATTGGAAAAGACATCCTGCATTGAATTACATTTAAAAAATTCTAGTCGTTAATCTTAATGATTTTTTTTTTTTTAGTTTTATGAAATTATATAGAGAATTTCATTTATCTCAAATGAATTTTATAAGACTAATTTTATCAGGCTAAAATAAAGTTAAAAATTTACTTGAACTCAAATAGATTTATTTGATTAGACTTAACTAGAATTTGTTTCCACTCAATTCAATTTGATAAAATTTTAAATTAAATTTGGTTGATAAACTAAGACTCATCAACTCAAATAATCCAAAATTTTTTCACTCGATTCGATTAAATACTCACCCCTACTCATGATTATTTCTAGATCTCCCATCCCCTAAAAATCATGCACCTCCAATCCTCGCCCTGCCGCTATATTATGATTACCTATAGCCAACATTCACCTTCTTTGCCTCCATCAATCGACAAGAAGTCCTAAAAGATTGTTTGCCCCCTCAATTCCTAGAAATCGCTCTCACCTTTGTGATTTTTAAATTGAATCTCACGATTCCAAACGTAGATCATTGGCAATTCAATTCAGTAAGATAAACAATCTCATTAAAATTTAGTATAGTATACAATTATGAGTAAAATAAAGATTAATATGGCCTATTTTGGAGAAAAATGAAAAAAATTATTATCACTAAATGATTCTCAGACTTCAGAGTCCAGAAGAGTAAAAAATAAAGATAAAAGAATAGGGCCACAAAGGGACATAAAAGAAATCAAAGGTTTATTTTATTATTATTATTATTATTATTATTATTATTATTGTAAAAGTTTAAATTAGTATGAGGTGGTTTGCAGTGATTTTAAGGTAGTCAATAGTGGTTTTAAGTTTAATGTTTATTATATTGGTAATAGATAAAATTTGGATTTTTTTTTTAATTTTTGACTTTTAACTTTTGAGATTTCTGTTAAAAATTAGAACTTTTGTTATATGTTATTATTAGATATTTTATTATTAAAATTAGGGAAATTATTTATTTTTATTAGTAGACGATATAGATTTATGTTATTTTTAATTAAATTGAATTATGTATTTATATAAATATGAATATATATGTCCCAAAAATGTTCTATATTCCAAGTCATATTTTGTTTCTACTAAACGAACCAAATAATATTGCCTTAACAAATGACGTTCTAGGTAAGTAATTACTTACCTTCCAATTTTCGTTCCTCGTATTGGATGGGTAATATTGGTTTACCCCTTCAATCTTCTTATCTCTTACTGTAACCAATACCATTTATCTAATGTTATTTTCTTTGGAAACCCAGTTAAATGACCTTCATCAAAAACCAAAACCAATCAACTTGCAACTTTCTTAACCATGCCAAGAAAAGAAAAACCTTGCTCTCTGTGGAAGAACATATGTTATCACCCTTTTAGGAAACACTTGTAAGATTACCTCTAAATCTAAATGAAAACATTCTAGCACTTATTTTGCGTCTAGTCTTAACTCTAAAAAAACCATTTAAAATAAACTCTAACCACTTAAGAAACTATAGCTAAACAAAAAAGCAATAAGAAAGTTCTTTCAAAAGATGTGGGAGCCAGCATTAATTCAATCCTTGATCCTTATCCTCTCCCATAAGTCAAAACAAGAGCCAGAGGTAGACCTAGCATTCTTTTCCAGTTTGAAGAACTTAAAGTTAACGGCTTAGTGGTTTTCTATTGTTAGTATATGCCTTAAAGCCAATCAAATTAGATGAGGCATATAATCTTTAACAATGCAAAGTAATTACTTTAGTTAGTGATTTAAGGTTTTTCTTCATGTTAGTGATATGGTTGACTATCATGCAAATACTAATCAAATGAAGCCCATAAAACACAAAAGCTTTGCAAAGTTAGTAATGAGTTATGACGATGAAATCCTTATACACCAAAGTCGTGTTTCTAAAAACATTCACAGTTATAATCACTCAAGTGTCTAAAGAATAGGTTTTCATGTGCTAGTCACGTATATTAGTCCTTAGACTTATGTTACTAGGTCATCTTGTATAGGAAGTGTCATGCTTTGACTCCATCATGAATAGGTCCACAATAGATGGATGCTTATGGTAGGGTGGTTTTGGGTATGGCATGAAGCATATAAATGTGGATCCAAAGAGGATTCATCACTCTAAGTGACATCAATGACATATTTCATTTGTTCTTGGCTTTGGTTAACTTGATAAAGTTATTGGCTAACATATGATGAATTTAAGAGCAATTGTTTCTCTAAATTCATGATATTAATTGAAAGTTGTAGGACTAATATCGCACCATGCTCATTTTCTTTCTAAGATACCTGGTGAAAGGACCAAAATACACTGAGAGGCTGGTTACTGAAAGGTTTCATAAGAGGTCATATTGACTTTTCTTATATACTGGTGGTTATGATGCCTTGCTAGAGGCCAATCTTAGTTTATAAATATAAACACACTTAATTAGGTAATTATGATTATTGCTTTTATAATAAAAGCTGAATGGGTGACATACAATAAAATGATTTATTAGATAAAATCTAGGATTTAATTAAATTTGAATTTATTACATAAAAGGCAGAGTAAGGCGGACTTAATTGAATAAATTCAATTAAGAATAAGTTAAAGACATAAATTAGGTTTATGAAATCTAATTAGAGATATTTTAATATGGCAATAGAGATAAGAATGTCTTATCGAGATAATGTCTTTTTGTAGACATGGTTTTAAGGATATTATTAAATAAAACCAAATAATTGTATTTGAAAAAGTTAAATAACTATTTGATAATTATTTAATTAATTCTTTTGTATTATTTACATGAAGTAAAATTGTTTTACTTGGGTTAGAAAATTTAATTATGAATTAAATTTTCTAACATGTAAATTAAACAAGTTGGGATAAAAGCCCTAAGTATCAAATCAAGAGAGTTTAGTTGTGAACTACTCTAAGTTGGGCTTGCTAATAGGCTAGGCACGTGGAATAGCTATGTTTAGTGTGCTATTGGGCTAAGATGTTAATAAGTTAATACTAAAACCCAATCATGGACAAGTTAATTAAAATAGTTTTAATTAGACTTCTGGACGCCACCAAAGTGGCGCCAATCTTGAAGATGGATGTGACTGCCCGTTAGTCAAGCCTAACCTAGTTCAAGATGTATTTAAATACATTATTAAGGCTTTTTGGCTAATAAGGAGCATAAGAAAAAACCTAAGCACCAATCTTTAGACTTCCTTAAAGGGCTTTAGCATAACATTTTGCTTCCTTAAGCTTTCTTTGCACAATTGTGGTTTTTCTAAGTATTCTTGAATTATTCTTAACACAATAAAGATAAAAAATAATTTTCTAGCATTGAAAGATTAATTTTTCACAAAAGTTATGAAATTAGCCAAATCCCGAAATCCCTGCTTCTTTAAGCATTCTCTATGTCGATTGGTATTCCATGTGATCGCAAAGTGTTTTTTATCACAATGAAGGTAAAAAAAATCAATTTTCTATCCTAGTGGAATCAATGGAATTAAAAATTACGATTTTTGAATCCATTTATTGGCATCTGTGAAAAGTAACGATTTTTTCACAAAGTTAGTTTTCCTTTTCTTTGGTGCAATAGGTAAGGAATCTTTCTCAGCTCACATTGGATCTATACCTATTATTGAGATACCTTTTGGTTGAGGCTTCAAAAGCCTTTTGGCTAGCATCAGCGAACCATCGAACCTCGTAAAGGCTTTAATAGGCAATTGTGTGAATCACCATTAAAGGCAAAACACTTAGACAGCTTTTGGCCTCAAGAAGAGATTATAATAATCAACCCATGATGTGTTCATGTAAAGATTAGCATGCTTAGAGTTATGAGTCTCTAAGTAGGTATGATTTCTATCAGCTTATACTTTAAATTATAGTTCGATCAGCATGTAAAGATCAACATGTACGTTTTTTCCTAAGACCCTGAGGAAATCTGAGTGTTTTCTTTGTTTAATTCTGCTGCATATGTTTAATTCTGATTAAACTTTTTTATGCCTATATCAATATCCATGAGCCTGAAGTTTTCTTTTAGTGATATCAATGACAGGTTTGTAGATTATAGGTGGTCTAACATGCTAGTTATGCTAAAAATTAATCTAATCGATTTGTAAATTGAGTTAGTAATTTTCTGTAATGATAAAATTCTTTAAAAAATTTAATTAATTTTTTTAAAATTAGGACAACATATAATTTTTTGCTTTAATCATGTTTAAAAGTTTTTAAAGAATTAATTAAAATTGTTTTAATTAGTTCAAATTAAAGTCATAACATTATTGAGCTTTTTAGATTGTTTCGACGTTGTTTTGATCCATCTCTTGAATTAAAAATTAAAGAAATTGTTTCTTTCTAATTTTTAATTTTCTAGCATGTTAATGCATCTTATTATCAATGACACCTCCAAAGTGGCACCAACCCTGAAGATGGATAATACTGACCCATTTATCAAGCTAACCTAGCTCAAGGTGTATTTAAATATATTATTAAGGCTTTTTGGGTAATAAGAAGCATAAGAAAAACCTAGGTGCCAATCCTTAGACTCCTCTAAATAGGTTTGGCACAGGCCTTTGTTTCCCTAAGCTCTCTTTGTGCAACCATGGTTTTTTTGAGTGTTCTTAAATCATTCTTAATAGAACGAAGATAGAAAATAGTTTTCTAGCATTGACAGAATAATTTTTCATAAAAGTTGTGAAATTGGCCAAATCCCAAAATTCCTACTTCTCCAAGCCTTTTTTACCTCGATTAGTATTCAAGGTGATTTCAAAGTGTTTTTTATCACAATAAAGGTAGAAAGTCAATTTTCTATCCTAATAAAATCAACTGAAATCTAGAATTATGATTTATTGACATTTACGAAAAATAACTACTTCCCTACGATGTTGCTTTTCCTTCTTTTTAGCACAGTAGGTAACGAAATCATTCCCAAATCATATTGGATCTATACCTATTGATGAAATACTTTTGCTTGAGGCTTGAGAAGCCTTTTGACTAGCATTAAAAAACCATTAAACTCTAAAAAGGCTCTAATAGGCATCCGTGCAAATCACCGTTAGAGGTAGAACACTTAGCTTGCTTTTGGCCTCAATAAGGGATTATAGTAATCAATCCATAGTGCATTCGTGTAGCCATTGGCATGCTTAGAGTTATAAGTCTCTAAATAGGTATGATTTTTATCTGATATATGTTTTAAATTATAGTTCGATCATATGTACATTTCTTCCTAAGATCCTGAGGAAATCTGGGTGTTTCTTTGTTTAATTCTGTTAAGTATGGTTAATTCTAATTAAATTTTTTATGCTCTATCAATATGCATGAGCTCAAAGTTTCTTTTCACCTACATGACCTCTGTTGTTTCTGTGCTTGTTAACCACAAAGCATCACTAATACTGCATGCAGACTAAGAGCTTGAGAGGTAGAATTATTGTTATGGGAAGGGATAATAATTTTTATGTGCTACACTTTAATAGTAATCTTAATCTTCAATTTATATAGCAAGGGAGACCTTGGTTCCTAGATGAAGTTTTTTTCTTTTTTTACCATGAATATTTGGAGTCTAAATCTTATGTTGAGCTCTACTGATCTTACTCAAGCCCCTATTTAGTTCAAATCTAGGCTATTAGCTTGAATATTAATGACTGTTTATTGCAAATAGATTAACTTAAATTGTAAAGTAGGTCACAACTGTTAATTGGAATGATGTGGTCCTAGAAATATTTGGTTCATAATGGCTATATGATAGTTTTATAAAATAGAGTTATTTAGTCTCATTATATGCATTAAAGTTAGCTAAGTCTTAGAGGCTTTTATTTAAATTTAATTCATTTTTATGTATTTTTAAATAAGTTTTATTTATTTCATTTATAATTAAATTATATAGTACTTCAGTAGTTTTCATATTTTTATAGGCTAAAGCTCAAAGGAGTTTCTAAGGTATGATAATACATTAAGGAACCAAATAGGCCTAACTAGATAACTTGCTAAACAAATTTGCTCAAGTTACTTGCATGCCAAGTTTCTCCATTCCAAAGTTTTGGCATTATTAAGACTTTTAGGATTAGATATATAGAGACTTTGTAGCTGTTATTTACCCTAATTTTTTTTAAGAGCAACCATTGAGACTTTGCAATTGAAGAAGAATGGATTTGGAAAAGCTTAAAGATCAAGAACATACAATCTTTAGTTTTCTCTTTTCCTTAATCTTTTTATCTTTATTATAATGTTTATGATAGGGAAACTCCAATGCTTTGTGTTTTACTTAATTAGCATGAATTAAAATTATTTTTCTAGGGTTGCAATGGAGTTGGTGAACCTTTTTTTCTTAATTTAATAATATTTGAATTGTTTGTTCAATCTTATTCTTAATGCTTCTAATTGATTGGCCAACAATTAGATTAATTTGGTAACCCTAATGAATTTAGAAAAAGAAATTTTATGTTTAGACCTACATTGAATAACATATTTTTCATATTCATTTATTTTGATGAATTGATTTGCATGTTAGATAGAAATATACGAGCATATCATATGTAACCAAATTAGAGTTTAAGATTAATGAGTTTCTATTTAATTCAATTTACCTCGGAATATACTAAATTGGTTAAGAGGAAAACATTTTTTTAAGACTATCAAAAAATACTTATAAATAAATTAGAATATTAGGTTAACAATTTATTATCATTAATCAAGTTAAAATGGTAAAATAGATTCAAATGAAATGTTGAGGAAAGTTAAAATCCTAAGTTTTTCTCATTGATTAAGAAAACCCAATTTTTTTTGCTTCAATATTTAGTTAATTTTAGTTAATTTTTAATTTTTTTATAATATTTTATTCTGTTATTTGGATAAGATTAGATTGTTTTAATTTTAGTAATTAGCAAATTTAGCATAATTTCTTGTGGGAACGATACTCTACTTCATCATTTTATTACTTATTAATGAAATGTGCAGTTGCATGGTAAATCAATGAAACTAAGGTGAGATTTGCCCTTTGCATTCCCTTATTGTTGGGTGTATGATAAGAACAAATGATAGGTTAATGATGTGGAATTTCACTACAAAATAAGGGATTTTAGGGACGGGATAAAGGAATGATCAAAGAAAACATCCTCTTCATCCTGAATTTAATAGTACTAGGATGAGTGTCATCCCTAATTTCATAGCATTGGAGATAAATGTTGTCCCCAAAATTTTTTAGAGACATAGTTTTAGAGGATAATGGTTGGGGGTGAATTTTTATTGTTAAAAGTTTCATGAATGATTTTTCAACTTGTAGAGATAATTATTAATTTTCCTCAATTTTTCTAAATTTTGTAGTATTTAGATACTAAAAGTATGTAAAATTTTGTCATCAAAATTCGGATATTGATCGAGCAAAAAATGAACTAATAGAAACAATCTTTGAAAGATACGAGTATGCCATATGCCTCTAGTTATAATTAGACCTATCCACAGGCAAGGCTACCTACCCAACTCGATAAACTTGGCCCATTTAAGTTAGGTCTTAAATAGGTCTTTTGTCGGTTCAGTCATTAGATAGGTTTTTTTTCTACCAAAATCGTTTTGTAATATTGATGTATAATGCTTATTATTACCGAATTTAAAAAAAAATTAAAATACATTTGAAATGTGGAAATTTCATAAGACTATGAAGTGTTAGAAAAATTAGAAAAATGACATCATTTTGGGACATCCAAAAAATAAAAGATGGACAAAATAAATGATATAGCGAGTATCAAGTATATGTGAACTATAGGTAAAATCAAATAAAAACATGAAATTATAAACTTTTCATTAGATGAAAATGTTATAAGTTTCATTGATATAGATAATTATCGAATAATGTTCCCAAGAAATAAAGTAGGAAAGCACATAATAATTACAACCAAATATGGTATTATAAATGTAAAACTTAAAATATTAACTGTCAACACTAATAGATAAGTGGTCTATTTTTAAAATGTTGAACTTTTAATTTCAATGACCAACAACCAAAAATTCGTTACATCAAATACCAAAATAAAAATATTGATTATCAATGAAAGCAAAGTGCTAGTATACCAAAAAAGGTAAGAGCAATTATTTGATTTTTGAATGAAAATGTCATAAATAGGTAGGTGAATCCAAATAAAGGAAGTAATTTATTGGAGTATTTTGAATTTTACTTTTCATGATCCAAGATGAAGTTTTAGACTTAAGTCTATTAGCTTAAATTAAATAATGAATCAAGAGGGGTGAATTGGTTTTTTAAAAATTTTAATCTCAAAATAAACTTTAATAAAAAATTGAATCAAGTAAAGATAAAAATGAATTGAGATTAAGGAGATCAAACACTAGGTATATAAAGGTTTGGTCCTTGAACTCGGAGCTTAGGTCCTCTCTTCCTGGCACTTCCTTGCCAAAGTGATTTCCATAATCCACTTGTGAAATATTACCTTTAAGGCTAAGATATAACTTTATAGCACTATATTTTATAGCTAAGATAGAACCGTCTAAATTACTTTAAGAATTCTACCTAAATTCTTAAGTATTCTCACTCAATCTCACATAAATCCCTTTTAAAATGAATAAGTGTTTGCAAAAAAATCAAATACTCTAATAGCTGGGTGTTTGTTAAAGTTTAAATACAAAAAATAAGAGATAAAAATGAACTTGAATAATACTTTGATTATAAATATGATGAAAATAAAGAACTTGAAAAAATTTTGAGCTTACTTGTAAAATTTTTAATCAATCTTAGTACCTCTTACTGCTTGAAGTATTCTGAACCTCTATTTATAGCTTGGGAATAAATTAAGGATGTTGGGCATTAATTCAATTGGTGGAGAGTCGTTGTGAGCTTCATAAATGCATGTTTACATTCATACCATGAAAATGTATCGATAATTAAGTATGGGTATCGATACATTGCTTAAAAATTATGATCGTTACGAGCGAATGTAACAAGCCAATGTACATGCAAAAAGTGTATCGATAAAATACATGGTGTATCGATACAAATGAAGCTTTGTATTGATACAATCAAGGGTTTCAAAGTCCTTGAGTTATTGCCAAGAATTGTATCAATACAACCATTTAGGGTATCGATATATTCATATAAAAATCATTTTTTAAAGTGCTTTTCTTAGATTTAAGCTTGTAAAAGTTATCTTAAAAATATTTTAAGTTAAGATATACAATAAAAACATATTTTTGAGTATTAAAGGAGTTTAAAACATTTTAATATCTTTCAAAGTATTTTCAAAATAATTTAAGAAAAATACTAAGATTTAAAATATTTAAATGCAAGCTAATTAAGCTTAAGTTATTGTTATATCAAAATCGGGATCAATTCAAATCTAACAAGGGTAACGGAGTCTAACTAGCTAAATGTCGTGCTTCGCTACGTAAATTTGATTTAAAATTTTGAAAATGCAATCATCTAATTATTAAATAAATGAACTTAAAGTAAAAAGTTAATTTCTATGAAAAACTATACACAATATGAGATGAATTAAGATATGGTATGAAAATAATATGAAAGTAATTAAAACATGACTAAAAAAAATGAATCCATCACAAAAACATGAACATGTCAAAATTTATGGAAAATAAATTATTAACATGTAAGAAAATTAAGAGTTATTTGAATAGCGTTAATTAGACCTATCAATTTTAGACAAAACATTATTATCTCACACGAACTCAGCAAAAGAAAAATAATTAAAGCACAACACGAATAATAGAAATGTTAGAATCTACATAAAATAAATTATAAATTTGTTAAAAAATTATATAAATAAATAATATTTTAAATATAATTATAACATAAAAATAACAAGGATACGAAAATAATATCAAATGTATAAATATTATGATAATAAAATAACATATAAAAATAAAATAAATAAATATCATATAAAAATAAATAATATGATAATTTTATTTTTTAATAAAATAAATAACATATAAAAATAAATAATATGATAATTTTAATTTGACTAAACTCTTTTAACCCAAAACCCTAATAAATGCATAGATAAACCTAATAATTGTTATAATTATTTACCTAAATTAATCCCAAACACTAATTTAAGACAAAACTTTACTTGTCCCTATACCAACCTCCCCAAATTCCCGATTATACATTCCTGTGTGTTGAGATAACTTTTAATTGTAGGTATAAATGATCAATTAGGTTAAATCAAGTTGTGTATTTATTTTCATTCAAAGTACACTTAATATTATTATGCAACTGAACATTTTATTAAATTGTTGGTACAAGTTTCTCTTTATTAAAAAGTATGAATTCAAATCATCAAATTCTCGAAATATATATTTAAAGAAAAAAAGGCATATTATAGAAGTTTTAATTTGACTTGAGAATTATTCTTACAAACTAATTAACTAATATTAACACCTATTAAGACAATAAAAGTAAGACAACGAATGTGAAAAAAAAAATTAAATAAAGAAATTTTGAATTGTTAATTCAGATGAACAAAGATAGTGGATTTTGATTAAGTTATTATCTCAATTCAAATTTTAATAATCTTCAATTACTTTTGGTTTTAAATTATTACTAAAATTGTTGAATTTTTAAAATTAATTCAAATTGAACCAAGATAGTTTATTTTGCATAGCTGAGAAAAAAAAGTTCATTTTGTGTATTATATTAACTTTTTAATTAAATCAAAATTTAAAATTAGAAAAGAATTTATGTTTCATAAATTTTGAGAAAATAATTTATATTATTATCAATTTGAATTTTAAACTGTTTAAAGTTTGAGTTGATTGAAGTTCAAAATTTTTAAATTTGATTTTGATAGAGTTTTAAGTCATTGTCTTTTAAATTCAACTTTTCAAGAATATATTAGCTGATAAATTATTAGGTGTTGTTCTTGTTTTTCAGTACCTTCATTCATTTCTATACCCGATATGTTCCTTGGATTATTTACAAGTGAGATTCAGGCTTTTATTTTTGCGACTTTAGCTATGGCTTATATAGGCGAATCCATGGAACAAAGGCGCACGTGTAAACAAGATGCTCTATCTAACTGAGCTATAAACTTTGTGTTTTTTATACCTATTTTGTCATAATATGTAAATAATTTCTTGTCAAGATGAATATTGAATGATCCATCATCATAATCATGCCTTTTTGGTCGGTTTGATTGGTATTGCTTAGAAGTAATATTGGATTTATAATCTATCAGTGTGATAGGGTCCTTTTCTTTCTCTTGATGATTTCTTATAATAATAAATAACCTACTTAACTCAGCGATTAAAATATTGCTTTCATACAACGAGAGTTGTCAACATTCATGGGTTTAATACTTGGGCTCATTAAAGTAATCTAAGTTAGATAAGCATTTCCAATCTTAGGAGAACTATTTCTTTAAATATTAGTAAGTTTAAATGGAAGTTTTGTATAAGATGAAAATCTAATTTGACAAAAAAAAAAAGAGACATTATTAGTTTTTTAGTGTAACATTAGCTTTTCGCCTCACCAACTCACTCTCTGATCATCCCGAACTTAGGTTTTTCTTTTATTAAGGTTTCTATTTTTTATTTTTTACTTGTTTTATATTTTTTTAATACTATTTTACTTATTGGTAGTAAAAACATTGGAATATATATATATATCGTAATATTTCAAACTTTATGGTAACTCAAAATATTTTCACTGAATTTAATTTTAATATTATTATTTAAGTTCAATTATATGACATTAATTTTAATTAATATTATTGTATATTATTTAATTAAAAACAGTGTCTATCATCATAATTATTATTATTTTACTACAAGAATTTGGGACAGGTGATTTTTTTAAAAAAAAAATAGTTTTTTTATAAGACATGGGTAGTTTCTTAGGCCAAAGAGGATAATTTTTTCAAAATTTTTATTGATTATTTTTAAAATTATTTTATTAAAAATTATAAAAATGCAATAATATCTTTAAATTTATGTTAATTAATATGAACTTTATTTAATTTTTTTAGTAATTTTACTAACTGAGTTGGTATCACTTACTTGCAATGCCAATTCAATCAATCACGTTATAATAATATTATGAAAAGAAATAAATAGATTATAATATTTAAGAATAAATTATTTGCCAAATTCTAAATATAAATTTAAAAAAAAAAGGGAAAAAGAAAACCCCGACTAAATTTTAAGTATCCCAAAGCATCCCAAAGTCTTGGTAGTATTAATTCATTTTGGGATACTAACAATTTGATGTTATCTTATATCAATTCATTAACTATATATCAATTCATTAACCAATTAAGGGTAATTTTAAAAATAAAAGTAAACTAAGAGGAAAATAATTGCAGCGTAATTTTGACAAAAGATAATCAATTAAGGGGTAATTGTGGTAAAGGGTACAAGAAAAGAAATTGAAAAAAATGGGGAAAAAGATTAAGATATTTGTGTTGTATTTGTATTATTTTTATATTATAATCATATTCAAGGTATTACATATATATATACATTTTGACATGTTAATAATTCGTATTATATAAATTGTGATATATTATTATATTCGTGTCGTGTTATTATTAATTTTTCGTGTCATGTTTGTATTATGTCAGAAATTCAGAGGTCTAATTAACTAAATAACTCTCAATTTTGTGTTACATTTATTTTGTATAAATTTTGACACATTAATATATTCAAGTCATTATCATGTTATTTTGTTGTTTCATGTTGTATTTTAATTATTTTCTACGTCATGTTCATGTGTAACATTAAGATAACTCTCAATTTTTCGTCCCCTCTCATATCATGGTTGGTTCTTTTTTTAAAAATAAAGTTTCTTTTTTATATTATTGAATTAAATTTTATTGTATTAATAAATTATTAGTAAAAATTAAAATATTAAATAATAATATAAGATGGGTTGATGTAAATACTTTTTTTTTTTTTAATTTTAGGTGCAAAATCAAAATTATGATGGTTAAATAGTAAAAAAAAAAAACTAAGTTAAATAATGTAATAAGTTAGGTGTTATTATATGATAATTTTTAAGGTTTTTTCTATCTCTTATTATGAATATAAATAATGAATATAAATGTAATTTAAATGAATTAACTTTGACATCTGTATTTATTGTTTACGTATAATGTATACTTAAATTTGGGACACCTACAAAGTGAGTGATTAAAAAATACTATTTTTTTTAGGTGTGGGTAGTTTTTTAAGAAAAAGTAGATGATTTTTTTAAATTTTTTAACAACTATCTTACAATTATTTTATTAAAATTATTAAAAGACAATAATACTCCTAAATTTATATTCATTAATATAAATTCTAATTAATATTTTAATAAAATAGTACTTTTACCAATTGAATTTATCTTGTCAATTGAATTTATCTTGTCACCTAACTCATGACACTAACTTGACCAACTACTTTTTATCAATAAAAGATATAATGAATTAAATTTTTATATTTTAGCTATATTTGTTTTATTTTATATCTATTCTTTATTTTAAAAATTATTTTTAGATATTTTGTATAATTTATCATAATAATTCAATTTTAACTTTGAATTTAAGTTATTTCGTCTTATCATCATCGTATTCAATATTAATGAAAATAAAGTCAAGATAACATGAAAATTCAAAGCATAGTATTAGTTAATTTACAATATTACTTTTATTTAAAATTTTTATTTCGTAACTCTTAAATAACAGGAGATGGAATAAAATGTTATAAATAGAAATTCTTGAAACATCTGTTAAAATTTACACTATCTTGGGTCACTAGATAGTTTTTCATGCTCTATATTCCAAAAGATAAATGATAAAAGTGGATGAAAATTAAAAAAAATAAAATAAAAAATGGGAATTTCAAAATTAAATATGAATAGGACTTACGTGCACCTGTCACGGGCCGCAGTAATCAGCCCAGGCCCAAAGACACAAGTTACATGGAACAACTTCACCCACTAAAATAAGCCCAATCTTTGGAGAGTTCTAGAAGGCCCAGTTTTTATAAGCTTGGAGATACAGTTAAAAACAACTACTCCAACTTATTTAAAACTAGATAGAGATAAAGTTATTAAAGTTTAAAGTCATCTAGGATTCTAGATTTTATAGATAAGTGTAAATCCTAGCCGTCCATTAGATTTAATCTAAGCCATTGATGTATGGGGAATTCAACTATAAATAGAGGTCTCCCCAACCTCATTTGTATCATCAAACACTTGAGAAATATATTTGAGCATTCCTCTCTATTTCTTTATGTTCTTCTTTTCTACTTTTTAAGCTTTTAGCTTCAGTGCCTTTGGGGAATTTAGATTCTCCTTTTGAGTATTTTTAGGCTGACTTAAGCATATAAGGAAGCAAATCCTAAGCCTAAGGTCGTGCGGTTTGCTAGACTAAAGTTCGAGCCCATGACAGTTGGTATCCAAGCCAGAAGTTTGTGAAGGTACTGATAGTAGAGATGGCGTCTCAGGCAGAAAACCAAACACAAAAGGTCCTAGAGACTCGTGGGAGAGGAAGGAAGGCCAACAGTTTGAGGGATGTTCTATCAGCCATAGATGGCAAGGTGGCCAAGCTTGAGGTGACCATCGAAGATGTGCGAGAAAACCTTGAGATTGTGGAGGGCCGCATCGAAGAGCTAGACTCCGCAGGGGAGGAGCTTAAGAAGGAGATGCAAGGTGCTCTCAACACGGTGATAGACATTCTCACTCAGAAGAATGATGCCCTCGAAGCTGTGGTAGAGGCCATGAAAAAGCAAATGGAAGAGCTCA
>JBBYHL010455340.1:0-119718 GCA_038381835.1 Adansonia madagascariensis | reverse complement strand
TAAAAATGGTAGAAAGAGAAGTTTTTCTTATGAAACCAAAGCATCAATATCATTTATCCCAATGAGGAGAATGCGTTTACGGTGCCCAACAAAGAAAAGAAAGGAGATTATTATATGGATCCGTATTTGTCCTAGTTGACAGACGAACTTTAATTCTAAAAATGGTTCGAAGAAAAGCTTTTCTTATGAAACCAAGGCATCATTGTTATTTATCCCAATAAGGATAATGAGTTTATGGTTCCTAATCATGAAAATAAAGGAGATTACTACGTGAATCTGTGTTTATCCCAATCGATAGATGAACTTTGATTCTAAAAAATAATGGGAAGTGAAGTTTTTCTTATGAAACCAAAGAATCAATTCATTTATCCCAATGAGGAGAATAAATTTATGGTGCAAAATGATAAAAAGAAAGAAGGTTATAATGTGAATCTGTGTTTATCTCATTTGAAAGATGAACTTTAATTCTAAAAATAATAGAAAGAGAAGTTTTTGTTATGAAACCAAAGCATCAATATCATTTATCCTAATGATAAGAATGTGTTTATGGTGCCCAATGATAAAAAGAAAAGAGATTATTATGTGAATCTGTGTTTGTCCAAATCGAGGAATGAATATTAATTCTAAAAATGAAAGAAAAAAAAGGTTTTCTTATGAAACCAAAGCATCAATATCATTTATTCCAATGAGGAGAATGTGTTTATGGTGCCCAATCACGAAAAGAAAAGAGATTATTATGTGAATCCGTATTTGTCCAAATCAACAGATAAACATTAATTAAAAAAATGGTAGAAAAAGAAGTTTTTCGTATGAAATCAAAGCATCAATATCGTTTATCCTAATGAGCAATATGAGTTTATGGTGCCCAATCATGAAAAGAAAGAAGATTATTATGTAAATAAGAGTTTATCCCAATTGATAGACAAACTTTAATTCTAAAAATGGTAGAAAAAGAAGCTTTTCCTATGAAACTAAAACGTCAATATCATTTATCCTAATAAAGAGAATATGTTTATGGGGCCCAATCATGAAAAGAAAGGAGATTATTATGTGAATCCATGTTTGTCCTAGTTGATAGACGAACTTTGAATCTAAAACATGGTTGGAAGAAAAGCTTTTCTTATGAAACCAAAGCAGTAATGTCATTTATCCCAATGAGGAGAATGAGTTTATAGTTCCTAATCATGAAAAGAAAGGAAATTATTATGTGAATCCGTGTTTAACCCAATTGAAAGACAAACTTTAATTCTAGAAATTATAGAAAGAGAAGTTTTTCTTATGAAACCAAAGCATCAATTAATTTATCCCAATGAGGCGGATGAATTTATGGTGCCTAATCATTAATAGAAAAGTGATTATTATGTAAATCCTTGTTTATCTCAATCAAAAAATGAACTTTAATTCTAAAAATGGTCGAAAGAAATGTTTTTCTTATGAAATAAAGCATCATTATCATTTATCCAATGAGGAGAATGCGTTTATATTGCCCAATCATGAAAAAAAAAGAGATTAGTATGTGCAAACGTGTTTGTCCTAGTTGACAAATAAACTTTGATTCTAAAAAATGGTAGGAAGCAAAGATTTTTGTATAACCAAAGCACCAATTCATTTATCCCAATGAGTAGAATGAGTTTATGGTGCCCAATCATGAAAAGAATGGAGATTATTATGTGAATCAGTATTTATCCCAATTGATAATGAACTTTAATTCTAAAAATGATAGAAAAAGAAGCTTTTCTTCTAAAACCAAAACATCAATGTCATTTATCCCAATAAGTAGAACGAGCCTATGGTACCCAATCATGAAAAAAAAAGACATTATTATGTGAATATATGCTTTTCCAAATCGATGGATGAACTTTAATTCTAAAAATGGTAGAAATAGAAGTTTTACTTATGAAATCAAAGCATCAATATCATTTATCCCAACGCCTAATCATGAAAAGAAAGAAGATTATTATGTAAATTTACTTTTATACTTATTAACAGATGAACTTTAATTCTAAAAATAATAGAAAGAGAAGTTTTTCTTATGAAACCAAAGCATCAATGTCATTTATCCTAATGAGTAGAATGAGCTTATGGTACCCAATCATGAAAAGAAAGGAGATTATTATGTGAATCAGTGTTTGTCCTAATTAACAGATGAACTTTGATTCTAAAAAATGGTTGGATGAAAAGCATTTCTTATGAATCCAAAGCAATAATGTCATTTATCCCAATGAAGAGTATGAGTTTATGGTTCCTAATCATGAAAAGAAAGGAAATTATTATGTGAATCTATGTTTATCCCAATTGAAAGATGAACTTCGATTCTAGAAATTGTAAAAGGAGAAGTTTTTCTTATGAAACCAAAGCAACAATTCATTTATCCCAATAAGAAGAATGAATTTGTGATGCCTAATCATTAAAAGAAAGATGATTATTATGTGAATTCATGTTCATCTCAGTCGAAAGATGAACATTAATTCTAAAAATGATCGAAAGAGAAGTTTTTCTTATGAAACAAAGCATCATTATCATTTATCCCAATGAGGAGTATATGTTTATGGTGCCCCATCACGAAAAGAAAGGAGATTATTATGTGAATCCGTATTTGCCTTAGTTGACAGATAAACTTTGATTCTAAAAAATGGTAGAAAATGAAGATTTTCTTATGAAACCAAACCACCAATTCATTTATCCCAATGAGTAGAATAAGTTTTTGCTACCTAATCACGAAAAGAATGGAGATTATTATGTGAATTAGTGTCTATCCCAATTGATAGATGAACTTTAATTCTGAAAATCATAGAAAAAGAAGTTTTTCTTTTGAAACCAAATCATCAGTGTCATTTATCCCAATAAGTAGAACGAGCCTATGGTACCAAACCATGAAAAAAAAAAGAAATAATTATGTGAATCCATGTTTGCCCAAATCGATGGATGAACTTTAATTCTAAAAATGGTAGAAAAAGAAGTTTTCCTTATGAAACTAAAGCATCAATATCATTTATCCCAATGCCTAATCATGAAAAGAAAGAAGATTATTATGTGAATCCATATTTGTACTTATTGATAGGTGAACTTTAAATCTAAAAATGCTAGAAAGAGAAGCTTTTCTTATGAAACCAAAGCACCAATGTCATTTATCCCAATGAGTAAAACGAGCTTATGGTACCCAATCATGAAATGAAAGGATATTATTATGTGAATCCGTGTTTATCCTAGTCGATAGATGAACTTTGATTCTAAAAAATGGTTGGATTAAAAGCGTTTCTTATGAATCCAAAGCAATAATGTCACTTACCTAATAAGGAGTATGAGTTTATGGTGCCCAATCATGAAAAGAAAAGAGATTATTATGTGAATCAGCATTTATCCCAATTGATAGATTAACTTTAATTCTAAAAATGGTAGAAAGATAAGCTTTTCCTATGAAATCAAAGCATCAATATCATTTATCCTAATGAGGAGAATGTGTTTACGGTGCCCAATCATGAAAAGAAGAAAGATTATTATGTGAATCCATGTTTATCCCAATTAAAAGATGAACTTTAATTCTAAAAATTATAGAAAGACAAGTTTTTCTTATGAAACCAAAGCATCAATTCAATTATCCCAATAAGGAGAATGAGTTTATGGTGCCCAATTATGAAAAGAAAAGAGATTATTATGTGAATCCATGTTATTCCAATTGAAAGATGAATTTTAATTTAAAACAAGGTAGAAAAAGAAGTTTTTCTTATGAAATAAAATATCAATATCATTTATCCTAATGAGGAGAATGTGTTTATGGTGTCCAATCATGAAAAGAAAGGAGATTATTATGTGAATCCAAGTTTACCTTAATTGACAAATGAACTTTGATTCTAAAAAATGGTGGAAAGTGAAATTTTTCTTATGAAATCAAAGCCTCAATTCATTTATCCCAATGAGGAGAATAAGTTTATGGTGCCCAATCATGAAAAGAAAGGATATTATAATGTGAATCTGTGTTTCGCCAAATCAAGGGATGAATTTAATTCCAAAAATAGTGGAAAGAGAAGTTTTTCCTATGAAACCAAAGCATCAATCTCATTCATTCCAATGAGGAGAATGTGTTTATGGTGCCCAATCATGAAAAGAAAAATGATTATTATGTGAATCCATGTTTGTCCTAGTTGACAGATGAACTTTGATTCTAAAAAATGGTTAGAAGAAAAGCTTTACTTATGAAACCAAAGCATCATAGCCATTTATCCCAATGAGGATAATGAGTTTATGGTTCCTAATCATGAAAACAAAATAGATTATTGCGTGAATCCATGTTTATCCTAATTAAGAGAAGAACTTTGATTCTAAAAAATGGTGGGAAGTAAAGTTTTTCTTACGAAACCAAAGTATCAATTCATTTATCCCAATGAAGAGAATGAATTTGTGGTGCCTAATTAATAAAAAAAAGGAGATTATTATATGAATCAGAGTTTATCCAAATTAAAAGACAAACTTCAATTCTAAAAATTATGGAAAGAGAAGTTTTTCTTATGGAACCAAAGCGTAAATATCATTCATCCCAATGAGGAGAATGTGTTCATAGTACCCAATGATGAAAAGAACTGAGATTATTATGTGAATCTGTGTTTGTCCAAATCGATGGATGAACATTAATTCTAAAAATGGTAGAAAGAGAAGTTTTTCTTACGAAACCAAAGCATTAATATCATTTATCCTAACAAGGAGAATGAGTTTAATCATAAAAAGAAAAGAGATAATTATGTGAATCAGTGTTTATCCCAATTAACAAACGAACTTTAATTCTAAAAATGGTAAAAAGAGAAGCTTTTCTTATGAAACAAAAGCATCAATATCATTTATCCCAATGAGGAGAATATGTTTATGGTGCCCAATCATGATAAGAAAGGAGATTATTATGTGAATCTGTGTTTGTCCTAGTTGACAGATGAACTTTGTTTCTAAAAAATGGTGGGAAGAAAAGCTTTTCTTATGAAACCAAAGCATCAATGTCATTTATCCTAATGAGGAGAATGAGTTTATGGTTCCTAACCCTGAAAAAAATGAGATTATTACATGAATCCTTGTTTAACCCAATTGATAAATGAACTTTGATTCTGAAAAAAGGTAGGAAGTAAAGTTTTTCTTATGAAACCAAAGCATAAATTCATTTATCTTAATGAGAAGAATAAGTTTGTGGAGCCTAATCATGAAAAGAAAGGAGATTATTATGTGAATCCATGTTTATCTCAATTGAAAGATGAACTTTAATTCTAAATATTGTAGAAAGAGAAATTTTTCTTATGAAATCAAGTATCAATATCTTTTATCCCAATAAAAAGAATGTGTTTGTGGTGCACAATCATGAAAAAAAAGGTGATGGCTATGTTAATCCATGTTTATCCCAATTGACAGACAAACTTTATTTTTGAAAAATAATGGGAAGTGAAGTTCTCCTTATGAAACCAAAGCATCAATTCATTTATCCTAATAAGGATAATATGTTTATGGTGCATAATCATGAAAAGAAAGGAGACTATTATGTGAATTCATGTTTATCACAATAGACAGATAAACTCTGATTCTAAAAAATGGCAGGAAGTGGAGTTTTTCTTATGAAACCAAAGCATCGATTCATTTATCCCAATGAGGAGAATGAGTTTATGTGCCCAATCATGAAAAGAAAAGATATTATTATGTGTATCCATGTTTGTCCAAAAATCAACAGACGAATTTAATTCTAAAAATGGTAGAAAGAGAAGTTTTTCCTATGAAACCAAAGCGTCAGTAACATTATTACAATGAGGAGAATGTGTTTACAGTACCCAATCATTAAAAGAAAGGGGAATATTATGTGAATCTGTGTCTGTCTTAGTTAACAGATGAACTTTGATTCTAAAAAATGGTTGGAAGGAAAACTTTTCTTATGAAGCCAAAGCATCAATGTCATTTATCCTAATGAGGACAATGAGTTTATGGTTCCTAATCTTTGAAACGAAGGTGATTATTACATGAATCCATATTTATCCCAATTGATAGATGAACTTTGATTCTAAAAATGGTGGGAAGTAAAGTTTTTCTTATGAAACCAAAGCATCAATTTATTTATCCCAATGAAGAGAATGAGTATGTGGTACCCAATAATGAAAAGAAAGTAGATTATTATGTGATTATGTTTTTATCCCAATTGAAAGATGAACTTTAATTCTAAAAATGGTAGAATGAAAAGTTTTTCTTATGAAATAAAGCATCAATATCATTTATCCCAATGAGAAGAATGTGTTTATGGTGTGCAATCTTGAAAAGAAAGGAGATTATTACGTGAATCCATGTTTATCCCAATTGACAGATGAACTTTGATTCTAAAAAATGGTGTAAAGTGAAGTTTTTTTTATGAAACCAAAGCATCAATTCATTTATCCCAATAAGGAGAATGAATTTGTGATACCCAATCATTAAAGAAAAGGAGATTATTATGTGAATCCATGTTTATCCCAATTGAAAGATGAACTTTAATTCTAAAAATGGTAGAAAGAGAAGTTTTTCTTATGAAACCAAAGCTTCGATATCATTTAGCCCAATGAGAAGAATGCATTCATGGTGCCTAATCTCGAGAAGAATGGAGATTATTATGTGAATCCGTGTTTGTCCAAATCGACAGACGAAATTAACTCTAAAAATGGTTGCAAGAGAAGTTTTTCTTATGAAACCAAAGCATCAATATCATTTATCCCAATGTGGAGAATGTATTTATGGTGCTCAATCATAAAAACAAAGGAAATTATTACATAAATCCATGTTTATCCCAATTGATAGATGAACTTTGATTCTAAAAAATGGTGGGAATTAAAGTTTTCCTTATGAAACCAAAGCATCAATTTATTCATCCCAATGGGAAAAATGAATTTGTGGTGCCTAATCATTAAAAGAAGGAGATTATTATGTCAATCCATATTTTTCTCAATTGACAGATGAACTTTAATTCTCAAAGTTCATCTGGAAGTAAAGTTTTTCTTATGAACCCAAAGCATCAATTCATTTATCCTAATGACTAGAATGATCTTATGAAACCTAATCATGAAAAGAAAAAAGATTATTATATGAATCTGTGTTTGTCCTAGTTAACAGATGAAGCTTGCGTCTAAAAAATGGTTGAAAGAAAAGCTTTTCTTATAAAACCAAAGCATCAATGTCATTTATCCCAATTAGGAGAATGTGTTTATTATTCCTAACCATGAAAAAAAAGAGATTATTACATGAATTTGTGTTTATCCCAACTGATGGATGAACTTTGATTCTAAAAAATGGTGGGAAGTGAAGTTTTTCTTACGAAACCAAAGCATCAATTCATTTATCACAATGAGGAGGATAAATTTGTCATGCCCAATCATTAAATAAAAGGAGATTATTATGTAATCCATGTTTATCCCAATCGAAAGATGAACTTTAATTCTAAAAATGGTAAAAAGAGAATTTTTTCTTATGATACCAAAGCATCAACATCATTTATCCTAATGAGGAAAATGTGTTTATGGTGCCCAATCATGAAAAGAAAGGGGATTATTATGTGAATCCGTATTTGTCCAAATCGACGGATGAACATTAATTCTAAAAATGGTAGAAAGAAAAGTTTTTCCTATGAAACCAAAGCATCAATTCATTTATCCAAATGAGGAGAATGAGTTTGTGGTGCCCAATCATGAAAAAAAAAAGAGATTAATACATGAATCCATATTTGTCCAAATTGACGATGAACTTTAATTAAAAAATGGCTAAAAAGGAAGTTTTTCTTATGAAACCAAATCATAATATCATTTTTCCCAATGCCCAATCATGAAAAAAATAGGAGATTATTATCTGAATCTATGTTTATCCCTATTGATAGATGAACTTTAATTCTAAAAATTGTTGAAAGATAAGCTTCTCTTATGAAACCAAAGCATCAATGTCATGTATCCCGATGAGTAGAACAAGCTTATGGTACCCAATCATGAAAAAAAAAGAGATTATTATGTGAATCCATGTTTTATCAAAATCGACGAATAAACTTTAATTCAAAAAATGGTTGAAAGAGAAGTTTTTTTTATGAAACCAAAGCATCAATATCATTTATCCCAATGACCAATCATGAAAAAGAATGAGATTATTATATGAATCCATGTTTATCCCTACTGACAGACGAACTTTAATTCTAAAAATGGTAGGAACAAAAGCTTTTCTTATGAAACCAAAGCATCAATTCATTTATCCGTTAAGAAGAATATGCTTATGGTGCCCAATCATTAAAAGAAAGGAGATTGTTACATGAATTTGTGTTTGTCCAAATTGACGGGCGAACTTTAATTCTAAAAATTGTCGAAAGAGAAGTTTTTCTTATGAAAAAAAGCATCAATATCATTTATCCCAATTAGAAGAATGTGTTTATGGTGCCTAATTATGAAAAGAAAGGACATTTGTTTATGGTGCCCAATCATGAAAAGAAAGGACATTATTGCATGAATCCCTGTTTATCTCAAATGAAAGATAAACTTTAATTCTAAAAATGATAGAAAATGAAGTTTTTCTTATGAAACCAAAGTATCAATATCATTTATCCCAATAAGGAGAATGTGTTTATGGTGCCCAATCATGAAAAGAAAGAAGATTCTTATGTGAATCCGTATTTATCCAAATCGATAGATGAATTTTAATTCTAAAAATGGTAGAAAGAGAAGTCTTTCGTATGAAACCAAAGCATCAAAGTCATTTATCCTAATGAGTAGAACAAGCTTATGGTACCCAATCATGAAAAAAAAAGGAGATTACTATATGAATCCATGTTTGTCCTAGTTAACAGATAAAGTTTGATGCTAAAAAATGGTTCGAAGAAAAGCTTTTCTTATAAAACCAAAGTGTCAATATCATTTATCTCGTTAAGGCAAATGTATTTATGGTGCTCAATCATGAAAAGAAAGGATATTATTAAGTGAATCCGTGTTTGTTTAAATCGACGGACCACTTTAATTTAAGAAATGGTAGAAAAAGAAGTTTTTTCCTATGAAACCAAAACAACAATATCATTTATTCCAATAAGAAGAATGTGTTTATGGTGCCCAATCATGAAAAGAAAAGAGATTATTATGTGAATCCGTGTTTGTCCTAGTTGACAAACGAACTTTGATTCTAAAAAATGGTTGGAAGAAAAGCTTTTCTTATGAAACCAAAGCATCAATGTCATTTATCCCAATAATGAAAATGTGTTTATGGTGCCCAATCATGAAAAGATAGGAGATTATTACATGAATCTGTGTTTATCACAATTGCCAGATGAACTTTGATTCCAAAAATTGGTGCAAAATGGAGTTTTTCTTATAAAACCAAAGCATCAATTCATTTATCCCAGTAAAGAGAATATGCTTATGCTGCCAATCATGAAAAGAAAAGATATTATTATGTGAATCCATGTCTATCATAATTGAAAGATGAACTTTAATTCAAAAAAATGGTAGGGAGTAAAGTTTTACTTTTGAAATCGAAGCATCAATTCATTTATCCTAATGAGAAGAATAAGTTTATGGTGCCAATCATCAAAAGAAAAGAAATTCTTATTTGAATTCGTGTTTATCCCAATTGACTAACGAACTTTAATTCTAAATATGGTAGAAAGAGAAGCTTTTCTTGAGAAACCAAAGCATCAAAGTTATTTATCCCAATGAGTAAAATAAGCTTATGGTACCCAATTATGAAAAGAAAGGAGATTACTATGTGAATTCGTGTTTCTCCTAGTTGCCAGATGAAGTTTGATTTTAAAAAATGTTAGAAGAAAAGTTTTTCTTATGAAACCAAAGCATCAATATCATTTATCCCGTTAAGGAGAATATGTTTATGGTGCCCAATCATGAAAAGAAAGGAGATTATTACGTGAATCCATGTTTATCCCAATCAGCAGATGAACTTTGATTCTAAAAAATGATGGGAAGTAAAGTTTTTCATATGAAACCAAAGCATCAATTCATTTATCCCAATAAGGAGATTAAATTTGTAGTGCCCAATCATTTGAAGAAATGAGATTATTATGTGAATTCATGTTTATCTTAATTGAAAGATGAACTTTGATTCAAAAAAATGGTGGGAAGTGAAGTTTTTTTATCAAACCAAAGCATCAATCCATTTATCCTAATGAGGGAAATAAGTTTATGGTGTCGAATCATGAAAAGAAAAGAGATTCTTATGTGAATTCGTGTTTATCCTAATTCACATATGAACTTTAATTCTAAAAATGGTAGAAAAAGAAGCTTTTCTTATGAAACTAAAGCATCAAATTCATTTGTCCTAATGAGTAGAACAAGCTTATGGTACACAATCGTGAAAAGAAAAGAGGTTACTATGTAAATCTGTGTTTGTCCTAATTGACAAATAAAGTTTGATTCTAAAAAATGGTTAGAAGAAAAGGTTTTCTTATGAAACCAAAGCATCAATATCATTTATCCCATTGAGAAGAATTTGTTTGTGGTGCCCAATCATGAAAAAAAAGGAGATAATTACGTGAATCTGTGTTTATCCCAATTAACAGATGAACTTTAATTCTAAAAATGGCAGAGAGAAAAGCTTTTCTTAAGAAACCAAAGCCTCAAAATCAATTGTCCTAATGAGTAGAACAAGCTTAGGGCACCCAATCATATAAAAAAAGGAGATTACTATATGAATCCTTTTTTGTCCTAATTGGCAACCAAAGTTTGATTCTAAAAAATGGTTGGAAGATTAGCTTTTCCTACAAAATCAAAGCATCAATGTCATTTATCTCAATCAAGAGAATATGTTTATGGTGCCCAATCATGAAAAGAAAGGAGATTATTATGTGAATCCATGTTTAACCCAATTGATAGATGAGCTTTGATTCCAAAAATTGGTGGGAAGTGAAGTTTTTTGTATGAAACCAAAGCATTAATTCATTTATCCGAACCTGAAGAATGTGTTTACGGTGCCTAATCATGAAAAAAAAGGAATTATTATGTGAATCTGTGCTTATCACAATTGACAGAAGAACTTTGATTCTAAAAAATGGTGGGAAGTGAACTTTTTCTTATGAAACCAAAGCATCAATCCATTTATCCCAATGAAGAGAATGAGTTTATGGTGCCCAATCAGAGAAAGAATTTTATTATGTGAATTCGTGTTTGTCCAAATTGATGGATAAACATTAATTCTTAGAATGGTAGGATAAAAATTTTGTCTTATGAAACCAAAGCATCAATATCATTTATCCTAACGAGGGGAATGTATTTATGGTGCCCAATCATGAAAAGAAAAAAGATTATTACATGAATCCATGTTTATCCCAATTGACAGATGAACTTTGATTCTAAAAAATGGTGGGAAGTGAAGTTTTTCTTACGAAACCAAAGCACCAATTCATTTATCCTAATGAATAAAACGAGCTTATGGTACTCAATCATGAAAGGAAAAAAGATTATTATGTGAATCCGTGTTTATCCTAGTTAATAGACGAACTTTGTTTCTAAAAAATGGTTAGAAGAAAAGCTTTTCTTATGAAACCAAAGCACTAATGTCATTTATCCCAATGAGGAGAATGAGTTTATTGTTTATAACCATGAAAAGAAAGGAGATTATTACTTGAATCTATATTTATCTCAACCGATAAATGAACTTTGATTCTAAAGAATGGTGGGATGTGAAGTTTTTCATATGAAATAAAGTATCAATATCAATTATTCCAATAAGGAGAACGTGTTTATGGTGCCCAATCATGAAAAAAAAAAAGAGATTCTTATGTGAATCTATGTTCATCCTAATTGACAGATGAACTTTAATTCTAAAAATGGTAGAAAGAGAAGCTTTTCTTACAAAACCAAAACATCAATGTAATTTATCCCAATAAGTAGAACAAGCCTATGGAACCCAATCATGAAAAAAGGGAAGATTATTATATGAACCTATGTTTGTCCAAATCTACGGACAAACTTTAATTCTAAAAATGGTAGAAAGAGAAGTTTTCATTATAAAACCAAAGCATCAATATTAGTTATCCCAACGCCTAATCATGAAAAGAAATAAGTTATTATATGAATCCGCATTTATACTTATTAACAAAAGAACTTTAATTCTAAAAATGGTAGAAAGAGAAGCTTTTCTTATGAAACCAAAGCATCAATGTCATTTATCCCAATGAGTAGAATAAGCTTATGGTGCCCAATAATGAAAAGAAATGAGATTATTTTATGAATCCGTGTTTGCCCTAGTTGACAGATGAACTTTGCTTCTATAAAATGGTTGGAAGAAAAACTTGTCTTATGAAACCAAAGCATCAATGTCCTAATGAAGAGAATGAGTTTATAGTTCCTAACCATGAAAAGAAAGGAGATTATTACATGAATCTATGTTTATCTCAATTGATATATGAACTTTAATTCTAAAAAATGGTGGGATGTGAAGTTCTCTTATGAAATAAAGTATCAATATCATTTATCCCAATGAGGAGAATGTGTTTATGGTGCCTAATCATGAAAAGAAAGGAGATTCTTATGTGAATCTATATTTATCCCAATTGATAGATGAATTTTAATTCTAAAAATGGTAGAAAGAGAAGCTTTTCTTATGAAACCAAAGCATCAAAATCATTTATCCTAATAAATAGAATAAGTTTATGGTGCCCAATCTTGAAAAGAAAGGACATTATTATATGAATCCGTATTTGTCCAAATCGATGAACGAACATTAATTCTAAAAATGGTAGAAAAAAAGTTTTTCTTAATGAAACAAAAGCATCAATATCATTTATCCTAATGAGGGGAATGCGTTTATGGTGCCTAATCATGAAAAGAAAGGAGATTATTACGTGAATCCATGTTTATCTCAATTAGCAGATGAACTTTGATTCTAAAAAATGGTGGGAAGTGAATTTTTTTTATAAAACTAAAGCATTAATTCGTTTATCCTAATGAGTAAAATGAGCTTATGGCACCAAATCACGAAATGAAAAAGATTATTATGTGAATCCATGTTTGTCCTAGTTGACAGACCAAATTTGTTTCTAAAAAATGGTTGGATGAAAAGCTTTTTCTATGAAACCAAAGATTCAATGTCATTTATCCCAATAAAGAGAATGAGTTTATAGTTCCTAACCATGAAAAAAAAAAAAGATTACCACGTGAATCTGTGTTTATCTTAATTGATAAATGAACTTTGATTCTAAAAAATGGTGGGATGTGAAGTTTTTTTTATGAAATAAAGTATCAATATCATTTATCCTAATAAGGAAAATGTGTTTATGGTGCCTAATATGTGAATCCATGTTCCATCTAATTGACAGATGAACTTGAATTCAAAAAATGGTAGAAAAAGAAGCTTTTCTTACGAAACCAAGGCATCAATGTCATTTATCCGAATAAGTAGAATGAGCCTATGGTACCCAATCATGAAAAAAGTGATATTATTATGTGAATCCATGTTGTCCAAAATGACAGACAAACTTTAATTCTAAAAATGGTAGAAAAAGAAGTTTTCATTATGAAATCAAAGCATCAATATCATTTATCCCAATGCCTAATCATGAAAAGAAGGGAGTTATTATGTGAATCCGCATTTATACTTATTGACAGAAGAACTTAAATTCTAAAAATGGTAAAAAGAGAAGCTTTTCTTATGAAACCAAAGCACTAATGTCATTTATCCCAATGAGTAGAACGAGTTTATGATACCCAATCATGAAAAGAAATAAGATTATTATGTGAATCTGTGTTTGTCTAATTTGACAGACAAACTTCGATTCTATAAAATGGTTGGAAGAAAAACTTGTCTTATGAAACCAACGCATCAATGTCATTTATCCCAACGAGAAGAATAAGTTTATAGTCCCTAACCATGAAAAAAAAGGAGATATTACACGAATATGTGTCATCTCAATTGGTAGATAAACTTTGATTCTAGAAAATGATAGGATGTGAAGTTTTTCTTCTGAAATAAAGCATCAATATTATTTATCCCAATGAGAAGAATATTTTTATGGTGCCTAATCATGAAAAGAAAAGAGATTCTTATGTGAATCCATGTTCATCCCAATTAATAGACAAACTTTAATTCTAAAATGGTAGAAAGAGAAGCTTTTCTTACGAAACCAAAGCATCAATCTCATTTATCCTAAGAAGTAGAATGAGTTTATGGTGCCCAATCTTGAAAAGAAAGGATATTATTATGTAAATCTGTGTTTGTCCAAATCGATGGATGAACATTAATTCTATAAATGGTAAAAAAAAAAGTTTTTCTTATGAAACCAAGGCATCAATATTATTTATCCTAATGTGGAGAACGTGTTTATGGTGCCTGATTATGAAAAGAAAGGGGATTATTACGTGAATCCATGTTTATCACAATTGACAGATGAACTTTGATTCTAAAAAATGGTAGAAAGTGAAGTTTTTATTATGAAACCAAAGCATCAATTCATTTATCCCAATGAGTAAAATGAGTTTATGGCACCCAATCATGAAAAGAAAGAATATTATTATGTGAATATGTGTTTATCCTAGTTGACAGAGGAACTTTGTTTCTAAAAAATGGTTGAAAGAAAAGTTTTTCTTATGAAACCAATGTATCGATGTCATTTATCCTAATAAAGAGAATGAGTTTATAGTTCTTAACCATGAAAAGAAAGGAGATTATTATGTGAATCTGTATTTATCTCAATTGATAGATGAACTTTGATTCTAAAAAATGATGTGATTTTTTTTTATAAATAAAGTGTCAATATCATTTATCCCAAGGAGGTGAATGTGTTTATGGTGCCCAATCATGAAGAGATTTTTATGTGAATTCGTGTTCATCCCAATTGACAGACGAACTTTAATTCTAAAAATGATAGAAAGAGAAGCTTTTCTTTTAAAACCAATGCTTCAATGTCTTTTATCCCAATAAGTAGAATGAGCCAATGGTACCCCATCATGAAAAAAAGGAGATTATTACATGAATCTTTGTTTATCTCAATTGATAGAGAAACTTTGATTCTAAACAATAGTGGGATATGAAGTTTTTCTTATGAAATAAAGTATCAATATCATTTATCCCAATAAGGAGAATGTGTTTATGATGCCCAATCATGAAAAGAAAAGAGATTCTTATGTGAATCTGTGTTCATCCCAATTGAAAAACAAACTTTAATTCTAAAAATGATAAAAAGAGAAGCTTTTCTTCTGAAACTAAAGCGTTAATGTCTTTTATCCTAATAAGTAAAACGAGCCTATGGTACCCAATCTTGAAAAAAAAAAGATTATTATGTGAATCCGTGTTTGTCCAAATCGATAGACGAACTTTAATTCTAAAAATGGTAAAAAAAAAGTTTTTCTTATGAAACCAAAGCATCAATCTCATTTATCCTAATGCCTAATCTTGAAAAGAAAAGAGATTATTATATGAATCTGTATTTATACTTATTGACAGATGAATTTTAATTCCAAAAATGGTAGAAGGAGAAGCTCTTCTTATGAAACCAAAGCATCAATGTCATTTATCCCAATGAATAGAACGAGCTTATGGTACCCAATCATGAAAAGAAAGAAGATTATTATGTGAATCCATGCTTGTCCTAGTTGACAGACAAACTTTGATTCTACAAAATAGTTCGAAGAAAAACTTATCTTACAAAACCAAAACATAAATGTCATTTATCTCAATGAGGAGAATGAGTTTATAGTTCCTTACCATGAAATGAAATGAGATATTGCATGAATCTGTGTTTATCTCAATTTGATTCTAAAAAATGATAGGATGTGAAGTTTTTCTTATGAAATAAAGTATCAATATCATTTATCTCGATGAGGAGAATGTATTTATGATGCCTAATCATGAAAAGAAAAGAGATTCTTATGTTAATTCGTGTTCATCCCAATTGACAAACGAACTTTATTTCTAAAAATGGTAGAAAAAGAAGTTTTTCTTATGAAACCAAAGCATCGATGTCATTTATCCCTATAAGTAAAATAAGTTTATGGTGCCCAATCATGAAAAGAAAAGAAATTATTATGTGAATCCATGTTTGTCCAAATTGACAGATGAATATTAATTCTAAAAATGGTAGAACGAAAAGTTTTTCATATTAAACCAAAGCATCAATATCATTTATCCCAATAAAGGGAATATGTTTATGGTGCCCAATCATGAAAAGAAAGGAGATTATTATGTGAATCCATGTTTATCCTAATTAACAAATGAACATTGATTCTAAAAAATGATGGGAAGTAAAGTTTTTCTTATTAAACCAAAGCATCAATTCATTTATCCCAATGAGTAGAACGAGCTTATGGTACCAAATCATGAAAATAAAAAAGATTATTATGTTAATCCTTATTTGTCCTAGTTGGCAAACAAACTTTGTTTCTAAAAATGGTTGGAAGAAAGGATTTTCTTATGAAACCAAAGCATTAATGTCATTTATTGCAATGAAGAGAATGAGTTTATAGTTCCTAACCATGAAAAAAAAGAGATTATTACGTGAATCTGTATTTATCTCAATTGATAGATGAACTTTAATTCTAAAAAATGGTGGGATTTAAAGTTTTTCTTATGAAATAAAGTATCAATATCATTTATCCTAATAAGAAGAATGTGTTTATGGTGCCCAATCATGAAAAAAAGGAGATTTTTATGTGAATCTATGTTTGTCCTAATTGATAGATGAACTTTAATTCTAAAAATGGCAGAAAGAGAAGCTTTTCTTACGAAATCAAAGCATCTATGTCATTTATCCCAATAAGTAGAATGAGCCTATGGTACCCAATCTTGAAAAAAAGAATGGGGGATTATTATGTGAATCCATGTTTGTCTAAATCAATGAACGAACTTTAATTCTAAAAATGGTAGAAAAAGAAGTTTTCCTTATGAAACCAAAGTACTAATATCATTTATCCCAATGCCTAATCAAGAAAAGAAAGGAGATTATTATGTGAATCTGCATTTATACTTATTGACAGATGAACTTTAATTCTAAAAATGGTAGAAAGAGAAGCTCTTCTTATGAAATAAAAGCATCAATGTCATTTATCCCAATGAGTAAAACGAGTCTATGGTACCCAATCATGAAAGGAAAGGAGATTATTATGTGAATCTGTGCTTGTCCTAGTTGACAGACGACCTTTGATTCTATAAAATAATTGGAAGAAAAACTTGTCTTACGAAAACAAAGCATCAATGTCATTTATCCCAATGAGGAGAATGAGTTTATAGTTCCTTACCATGAAATGAAATAAGATATTGTGTGAATCTAGGTTTATCTTAATTGGTAGATGAACTTTGATTCTAAAAAATGATAGGATGTGAAGTTTTTCTTATGAAATAAAGTATCAATATCATTTATCCCAATAAGGAGAATGCGTTTATGATGCTTAATCATGAAAAAAAAAAGAGATTCTTATGTTAATCCGTGTTCATCCCAATTGACAGATGAACTTTAATTTTAAAAATGGTAGAAAAAAAGCTTTTCTTATGAAACCAAAGCATCAATGTCATTTATCCCCATAAGTCAAATAAGTTCATGGTGCCCAATTATGAAAAGAAAGGAAATTATTATGTGAATCCATGTTTGTCCAAATCGATGTACAAATATTAATTCTAAAAATTGTAGAAAGAAAAGTTTTTCATTTGAAACCAAAGCATCAATATCATTTATCCCAATGAGGGGAATGTGTTTATGGTGCCCAATCATGAAAAGAAAGGAGATTATTATGTGAATCCATGTTTATCCTTATTGACAAACGAACTTTGATTCTAAAAAATGATGGGAAGTGAAGTTTTTCTTATCAAACCAAAGATCAATTCATTTATCCTAATGAGTAGAATGAGCTTATGGTACCAAATCATGAAAAGAAATAAGATTATTATGTGAATCTGTATTTGTCCTAGCTGACAGATGAACTTTGTTTCTAAAAAATGGTTGAAAGAAAAGCTTTTCATATGAAACCAAAGCATTAATGTCATTTATCCCAATGAAGAGAATAAGTTTATAGTTTCTAACCGTGAAAAGAAAGGAGATTATTATGTGAATCTGTGTTTATCTCAATTGACAAATAAACTTTAATTCTAAAAAATGGTGGGATGTGAAGTTTTTCTTATGAAATAAAGTGTCAATATCATTTACACCAATGAGGAGAATGTGTTTATGGTGCCCAATCATGAAAAGAAAGGAGATTCTTATGTGAATCTGTGTTCATCCCAATTGACAAACGAACTTTAATTCTAAAAATGGTAGAAAGATAAGCTTTTCCTAAAAAACCAAAGCATCAATGTCATTTATCCCAATAAGCAGAACGAGCTTATGGTAGCCAATCATGAAAAAAAAGGAAATTATTATGTGAATCTGTGTTTGTCCAAGTCGACGGATGAACTTTAATTCTAAAAATGGTAGAAAAAGAAGTTTTCCTTATGAAACCAAAGCATCAATATCATTTATCCCGACGCCTAATCATGAAAAAAAAAGAGATTATTATGTGAATCCGTGTTTATCCTTATTGACAAATGAACTTTAATTCCAAAAATGGTAGAAAGAGAAGCTTTTCCTATGAAACCAAAGCATCAATGTCATTTATCCCAATTAGTAAAATGAGCTTATAGTAACCAATCATGAAAAGAAAAGAGATTATTATGTGAATCTACGTTTGTCCTAGTTGACAGAAGAACTTTGATTCTATAAAATGTTTGGAAGAAAAACTTTTCTTATGAAATCAAAGCATCAATATCAGTTATCCTATGACAAAAATGTGTTTATGTGCCCAATCATGAAAAGAAAAGAGATTATTAAGTGAATCCGTGTTTATCCCAATTAACAAACGAACTTTAATTCTAAAAAGTGGTGGGAAGTAAAGTTTTTCTTTTGAAACCAAAGCATCAATTCATTTATCCCAATGAAGAGACTGAGTTTATGGTGCCCAATCATGAAGAAAAGGGAGATTATTATGTGAATCCTTGTTTATATCAAATTAAAGATGAACTTTAATTCTAAAAATGGTAGAAAGAGAAGTTTTTCTTATGAAACCAAAGCATCAAGATCATTTATCCTAATAAAAAGAATGTGTTTATGCTGCCCAATCATGAGAAAAAAGGAGATTATTACGTTCATCCATGTTTATACCAATTGGTAGGTGAACTTTGATTCTAAAAAATATTGGAAAGTGAAGTTTTTCTTATGAAACCAAAGTATCAATTCATTTATCCAAATGAGGAGAATAAGTTTATGGTGCCGAATCATGAAAAGAAATGAGATTCTTATGTGAATCCGTGTTTATCCCATTGACAGATGAACTTTAATTCTAAAAATGGTAGAAAGAGAAACTTTTCTTATGAAACAAAAAGATCAAAGTCATTTATCTCAATGAGTAAAACAAGCTTATGGTACCCAATCATGAAAAGAAAAGAGATTACAATGTGAACCCATGTTTGTCCTAATTGATAAATAAAGTTTGATTCTAAAAAATGATTGGAAGAAAAGCTTTTCTCATTAAACTAAAGTATCAATGTCATTTATCCTAATAAGGAGAATGTGTTTATGGTGCCCAATCATGAAAAGAAAAGAGATTATTATGTGAATCTATTTTTATCCTAATTGAAAGATAAACTTTGATTCCAAAAATTAGTGGGAAATGAAAATTTTCTTATAAAACCAAAGCATCAATTCATTTATCCCAATAAGGAGAATGTGTTTATGGTGCCCAATCATGAAAAGAAAGGAGATTATTACGTGAATCCGTGCTTATCATAATTGACAGATGAATTTTGATTCTAAAAATGGTGAAAAGTGAAGTTTTTCTTATGAAACCAAAACATCAATTTATTTATCCCAATGAAGAAAATAAGTTTATGGTGCTCAATCATGAAAAGAAAAGATATTGTTATGTGAATCCGTGTTTGTCCAAATCGATAGGCGAATTTAATTCTAAAAATGGTAAAACAAGAAGTTTTTCCTGTGACACCAAAGCATCAATATCATTTATCTTAATGAGGAGAATGTGTTTACGGTGCCTAATCATGAAAAGAAAAGAGATTATTATGTGAATCCTTGTTTGTCCTAGTTGATAGATGAACTTTGATTCTAAAAATGGTGGGAAGTGAAGTTTTTCTTATGAAACCAAAGCATCAATTCATTTATCCTAATGAGGAGAATGAATTTGTGATTCTTAATCATTAAAAGAAAGGAGATTATTATGTGAATCTGTGTTTATCCTAATTGAAAGATAAACTTTAATTCTAAAAATAGTAGAAAGAGAAGTTTTGCTTATGACCAAAGCATCAATATCATTTATCCCAATGAGGAGAATGTGTTTATTGTGCCTAATCATGAAAATAAATCAGATTATTATGTGAACCATATTTGTCTAATTCGACGATCAAATTTAATTCTAAAAATGGTCGAAAGAGAAGTTTTTCCTATGAAACCAAAGCATCAATATCATTTATCCTAATGAGGAGAATATGTTTATGGTTCCCAATCAAGAAAACAAAGGAGATTATTACGTAAATCCGTGTTTACCCTAATTGATAGATGAACTTTGATTCTAAAAAATGGTAGAAAGTGAAGTTTTTCTTATAAAACCAAAGCATCAATTCATTTATCCCAATGAGGAGAATGAATTTGTGGTGCCCAATCATTAAAAGAAAGGAGATTATTATGTGAATCCGTGTTTGTCAAAATCGACGGACGAATATTAATTCTAAAAATGGTAGAAAAAGAAGTTTTTCTTATGGAACCAAAGCATCAATATCATTTATCCCAATGAGGAGAATGTGTTTATGGTGGCCAATCATGAAAAGAAAGGAGATTATTATGTGAACCGTGTTTGTCAAAATCGATGGACGAAACATTAATTCTAAAAATGGTAGGAAAAGAAGTTTGTTTTATGAAACCAAAGCATCAATATCATTTATCCCAATTAGGAGAATATGTTTATAGTGCCCAATCATGAAAATAAAGGGGATTATTACGGAAATACATGTTTATCCTAATTGACAGGCAAATTTTAATTCTAAAAAATAATGGGAAGTGAAGTTTTTCTTATGAAACCAAAGTATCAATTCATTTATCTCAATCATGAAAAGAAAGAGAATTATTATGTGAATTCGTGTTTGTCCTAGTTGATAGACGAACTTTGTTTCTAAAAAATGGTTGGAAAAAAAACTTTTTTTATGAAACCAAAGCATTAATTTTATTTATCCCAATGAGGAAAAGGAGTTTATAGTTCCTAACCAAGAAAAGAAAGAAGATTATTATGTGAATCCATATTTATCCCAATTGATAGATGAACTTTGATTGCATTGCATGTAGACATCGTAGAGGAAGAATTCCCCGGCCTTATTTCATCCTAAATGGGAAGTACTTTGCATTATTGAATGATTTTAATTTTGAAATCGAAGATGAATCAGCTATTAATTTGATGAGCTGCTGACTGCTTTGTCTGTTTATTGCCTGCGACCAAATTTATGAGTGATACATGCTAATTTTTATTCAATTTTTAGTTCTTTATTATAACCTAAATAGTATGGCCTTAGTGTTGATTCCCTTGTGAGTCCATTGAGAGATGGTCTTTTCTCAAATTTTGGGTCAGGGAAAGAATTGTTAGGCTTCAGCTTTTAAATTTGTTGGCTTTTTGAATGATGATAGTAAGGATAATTGTGGCTCCATATTTTTATATACTTGATCAGTTCTTGAAAAATATTTTTATATTAATGTGTGTGAAACATCCATTGGTCTTTTGTTTGTTTATATCATTTAATGTCTTTAGTTCCTTAGAAAGATTTCCTTGCTTGAGTACTGTATTTTTTTTCCCTTTTCTTTCTTTACTTCAGTAAATAGGTATTAGGCTTTTTCGAGTCCTGAAGACTCACCGATCTTAATCACTTGTTGCTGTTTATAGGTAGGTAATTCTAGTGTTTCAAGCCGTTTGTAGTTTGATAAATGTTTTTTGTGGTGTTGTATACTTTTTTATGAATCTTACATATTTTTATCGTTGTGTTCAAAATTTGATTACATTACCTGCAATTCAACTTTTATTTGCCGACTTTAAAGATATTTTGGGTTGTTGTCTTCAATTTTTGTTTTGAAATTTGCTTTTCCTTTTGGATTTTCTTAGTTTCTGTTTCTGGTTCATCTATTTCGCTCGCTTGTCATTGAGGCCCAATGATGCATAAAAACTTACAGCTAACAAGGTTAGATGTCTCGGTATTGGTGAAAAGGCTGTGAGAGATCTCATGGATCTGATGTTGTAAGGTATCTCTCTCATTGCTGATTCTTTTACATTTTATTATGTGTTTAATTATTTTTATTTTTTTGCTTTATAATGTGTTTAATTGTTTTGCTTGACTTTGTTTTTGGGATATGATAAAGTTTATAGTCCTTTGGCTATTTTTATTATAGATGTTTAATTTTTTTGGGTTGTGTTACTGACATTGATATTTAATTTTAGTTTTTGCTCTTGCATGTTTGGTTTTTGATAGCCTGCATTCTGAGGTAACTCTTTTTTTTTTCCTCGGCAGTTAGTTTTGTAAAAGTCATGCCGCGTTTAGAGGATTGGTAGAGTTTGACAATTCAACAAGTAAGGGTTGGATCTATAGGATATTAATTGATTGGTTAAATTGTGCTATTAGTTCCTCTATTTAGGTCAAAATATGAATTTAGTTCCTCTACAATTATTTGAAAATTTTTGCTACTTGTATTTTTCTGGAGATTTGGAATTTTGATCCAATTGTTAGCAGCGTTTTTCTTTCATTCTGATGATGTGGACATTGACTTGTCCATGTGCCATTGTCTTTGCTTACATGGCAAACTTCTTCAAAAAATTGTTTGGAGTTCTGATGACTTGGCATTTCCTTAATTTTTATTTATGTTTTCTTGAAACAATATCGACCAAAATCCACAAATTTCCCACACCCAATTCTAAAACACTTGAAGCAAAATAGAACCCTCCTTTCCCAACTTATTTTCCTTTTTCTCAAACTCTCTAGCCTTTGCCTCCATGTCGCAACTATGGACTAAAAATCGAACTGAACCACCTTTTGATATTAAATAATTAAAAAAATTTTAAAAATAAAAAGGGAAAAATAGTAAAAAATTCTAAAAATTAAAAACTAAATATAAATAATATAAGCAATGTAGAAGTCTATTATAACTTTATAAATTACAACAAAAAATGAGCTTCATTAAAAATGGCATATGGGAGAAAACAGAAATGGGTTTTAACTTAAATTTTTGTTTTGTATTTTGGGTTGTATTTGGCTTAAATTTGGATTTTATTTTAGGCTTAAATTTGGTTTTAAATTTGAGCATAAATTTAGGTTTAATTTGGATATAATATATTAAATCTGGTTATAGTTTTTTTGGTTTCTGGTTTTCGGTTTTTTAGCGGATCTGTTTGGTTTGATAAAAATCTGGTTATATGTATACCATTGAACTACTGGACCCGCCAGTTCTTGGTTGAATTGGTTCGTCAGTCTGATTTTTCATCATTGGCTGCAATCCGCCCAACATAATAATCCGCATGGAAGGTGGCCCAAAAACTTACTGAGGTGGAGTCTCCAAGTGACGACGGAAACGCATGCAAGCCAAGAAGGCCAAAAACTCCTTAAAGCTCGACTTGCCCATGAACGTTGCATCTAGGAAATGAGAAGAAGAGTTGAGCTCAAAGTCACTTTCCCTGAACCTCAACACCCTTGGGAAATCGAGAAAGCGCCCAACTTGTTCTTCATCCCAGCTAATAAGCAAGTTAAAAGTCTTGGCTGACACTTTCAAAATCCTGGCAATTTGATATGTGGAATGAAAAAGAATTAGAATAAGGTTGGATGTTGTTGGGGAGGTTAATTCTGATGGGAAATGAAGTAACTTGAAGTCGGGGGGGTTTATGATAAAAGAAGTATTTTTAAGTTTGAGGTTTATGATATGAGCTTGCAAAGAGATGAGAGTTATTTGGCAGAAATAAAGAGATTGGAGTCATGGGAATGGTTATCAATAAGAACAAATGGAGGCTGGTAAGGTTCCCGAGGAAGAAGAGGGAAAAGGCCATGCGGTATTGATAAGATTCTTTTTGTTCCCAATTTCTCTCCCTCTTTTTTTTCCCCTTGTTGAAATGCTTCTGAAGATGCTCAAATTTTTTGTGTTTGGTTGATGAGACAATATTGACGGTACATTTGTATATATTGTGTACAAAATCGAATTGATATAATTAGCTATTCATTGGTAATTCGTTTTCATCTCTACTTTTTTTTTTGTATGTTGAAATTGATGGATTTGACATTTGTGTGCTTAGTCAAATATTGAAAAAGGGGAATTGGGAGAGTTTTAAAATTAGGTTTAGAAAATTTCAGGTTTCAGTTGATTTTATTTAATGAAAAATAAATGAAAATAAAAGAAATGCCACGTCAAACCTCAAGCAATTATTTGAAGAAGTTTGCTATGTAAGTCGATGCCTTGTAGACAAATCAACGTCCATGTCATCAGACTTAACTGAAGATAAAATTGTTAAAAATTGGATCAAAATTTCAAATCTTGAAAAGTATTAATAAAAATTTTCAAATAATTATAGAGAGATTAAATCTACATTTTAAAATAAGTAGAGCGATTAATAGCACAATTTGAGCTAACTATGTTTTTTTGGGGGGTTCTTTTCAATTAATTTGATGCATGTTGTTTGGAGCTTGTAGTAAGATGTTATATACTTCTTCGTTTTGTATTTTTAGATCTGTAAGAAAAAAAATTCCGGGTGAAGAAGTACTTGGTGCGCTAGGGCATTATGTGGGAACAGCTTGAGTTACACTCTCAAATCCAGCAAACACTGACACTAGAAAGTGTTTTGACCTAGCTTGCTAGCCAAGGCAAGAGAGAAAAGCTCAAATTGATTGCTTTTAAATGCCTGCTCTGCAAATTTGTGAGTTACAAAGATTTGTCTATAATCCATATCACCGCAAAGCTTCGTATATGATCAAGTTTTTTAATAGCACACATAAAAAAAAATATTATTTGAATCTTATTGCAATTATGGAGAATGTCATTTGGCATCTCCACATGATTTATAATTTTCATGGCATCAAATTATCTGGAGAGAAAGAATCTGACATTCGTTATTATCTTTAGGGCATATTTAAAAGTGTCTTATTTTCTTGACGGCAAATCACTTTTTTTTATCCTTAGTAGTAAACTCCGTTTTACGTGCTTGGTAAGGTGATTGTTATAAACTTGGGAAATCACCTTTTAGTTTGTTGCGACATCCCTGGAATCTATAATGTCATTTTTTAAAAAAAATCACTAAAACAGGGTTTTTACATCTATGAGATGGCTCTGTGGTGTTACAGATTTTTTATGATAAGGCTACTAAAGTAACCAGAATCCATAAGCAAGTGAAAATTTGTAGCCTGGTGTTTTAGTTTATTTGTTTTCTTTCTTTAATTGAATTAAATTTTATTATATTATATTATATTAAAAAAAGCATGAAAAAAGAAAAATAAGTTTATAAATTACAAACTTTACTAAAAAAATTCATTTATTATATTGAAAAAACTTATATATCCGCAGCAACAAGCAGACAACGAACTACTTAAGGTTTAATCTTACAGTCGCGTGTAAACAAATTATATAAATATGTCGAGCTCGTTTCTAAACCCGAACCTGATTGATTATGACTAGTTCATAAATTTACATCTAGTAAATATTATTTTAGTTTATTCTAAAATAAACAAAAAAATTGATATTTAAAACCAAACTCTCTTCGTTTGAGTCCCTAAAGGGTCTATTTGAATGGCTGAGAAGATTAAAAATAATTGTGGTGGTAAGATTGATTATTATAATGGTGAGATTTAATACTTTAATGATGAAATTAAAATCAATAGTGAGATATATATTTTGATAACAAAGTAGCGATAATATTAAAATGAATATAAAAAATTATCATTAAAAATATTAGTATAAAATGTATAAATAAATTATTTATATGATTGTTCTATTTCAAAATAATAATCTATTTATACATCTTAAACTAAAAAAAAATAATTTATTAATATAAATCGTTTGCTCAATAATAAATTTATAAAAGATTTGCCAAATAATTATAAAGTTATTTTAAAAACTTCAAATATAAAAAAGCAAAATGAATTATCAACAAATCCTAAAGCTAAGGGTAAAAAAGAAATAACTTGATTATTATTGGAAGAAGATGGAAAGTTGTGCTCCAGTTGACTCCATCGGAGCTATTATCTCCAACAAGAAAAGAAGGGTATGAGACGGTGGGAATGACTCCACTGTGCCGCACCTCTTACAACCAAATAGATATACGACGCGTTTGGCACTAAAAGAGAGCGTTAATCTCATATAAATGAAACTTCATTTGTATCCAAATGCAGCCCAAGTTTTGGCAACTCCAAAGATTAAAAGGGGGCATAGATAATGGCCTGTTTTTTAACCGACTACAGCCCAACTATTAAGCCCTTTAATTTGTAGCTTGCATTGCGTTAAAAGAACCGAAAACAATAAAAGAAATGGTATTTCTGGTTTTATTGGATTTTTATCAGTTTTTTTAATTCTTAATTCCTATTTTCCAGTTTTTAACTAGATATTTTCAATATTACTTTTGATTACATACAATTCATTGAATCGTCTGATCAACTGGTTCCGTTAAAGCAACGGACCAAAATAGCAGGGGTAGCATTAATCAATTTGAACCTATTTAATCAAAAAAATAAAACTAATCAAATTTCTTAATTTGGTTTTTTTTTGGTTTCAAAAATTGACAATTGAATAAATTGAACAAATAGATTTTTTATTTTATTTTTAATTATATTTTATATAAATATAAATAAAATATATTTATATAATAATTTAAAATTATATATTGTAGTATAACATACATTATACAATTATTTTTATATAATAATGTATTACTAAAATCTTAAAATAGATTAAATCAACTAAAGCAACCGACTTCACTTTGGTTTAATTATTTCAGTTTTCAAATATTTTTCCATCGATTAGACCGACTTGAAAATTTTATTCAATTTAATTAATTTTAAAAATTTTAAAATCTAACCAAATACTTACCCTTACAAACACATTCATAGTCATTGAGCTTTTTTGCAATTGATTTTTCCATGTGGAATTGACAAAAAGTTTTATTCGAATTCCGATGACATTCATTACTAAGGGATACTCTGGTATTGATATTTAGTCATTTGAGGGTTTTTATTAGTTTTAGTTTTAATATATTGGGATTCTCATTGATTGATATGTTTTAATCTCATAGATACCCCCAAAAGTTTCTTTCTCCTTCAAAATTCAAAGATTTTCTCCTTTTGTTTCTTTTACATTTAAAAGCCTTCTCATTCCTTCATTTCTCTTCTAACTCTCTCTCTCTCTCTCTTTTTCTCTATAAATATATATTCCTTTGTCTCTCTCTCTCTCTTTTCTTTTGGTTTCTGAGAAGATACAACTACAATAAAAGGTTATAGGCAAATTTTATATAGTTTTATTTTAATTTTTGGTTTTTAAGGTTGCTATTCTCTTGTTTGGTTGGTGGGAAAGAACCAAATAGAAACATGGAAAGTTTTCTTTGTCTTTTTTTTTTGGGGGGGGGAGGTTTTATCTTTTGTAGTAGTTTTTGGTTTGAGACTACTAATCTTAAGCTAAGATCATACAGAAAAAAGTCCAACACTTCAATAATTGTTTTTATAAAAAACTGTGCACTTTTTTTGCCCTTGAAAGAAGTTTGTTTTTAGTTCATTTTTTATTATAGGAAGCAAGCAGAGCAGTTAGGGTTATTGTATGGATGAAATGGATCAGAAGTTCACTTTCATAGTATGCATAGTTTTCTTCTTCAATATTCAATGTTTTTTAAGCATGAGAAAAGAAAATAAAGTTTTGGGCTTTTATTGATTTTTTTATATCTTTGCTCTATATTAAAATTGTAATTACTTGGTTGTCATTAGGCTATGTATGCATGTCAATTGAAGTGGCAGTTTTAAAAGTTCAAGATTTCTGCTTTAAGCTTAGATGAATAATTTGTGTATTCTGCTTTAAGATTAGATGAATGATTTGTTTTTATTTATATGTAATTGAAAGGACTAGATCTTATTAAAGTAATTTAATCATCAAGTATCTGTGTGGGTCGGAAGGAACTAGTGACTTTCAAGTGGTTGATTATCTGTTGGACTTTATTCTCTATTTTTTATTAGTACTATAATCAAATTGCTTTCTAAATCTTAAATGAATTCTTAAACATGTGATAATTGTTGTCATTCTTTGTTGTTTGCCCTCTGAAAAGGAAAAAAAAAAAAGGTAAGTCCAACGAAATTGAGGAAAAAACAAAATATGATCTTTTTTCCACGAGTAGGTATAATGAATTCTTCAGCTATTGAAATTTAACTGCTTTGGTTCCTTAAATTGAAATTTGTATGAATTTGCCACTTTAGATATGTCCCATACATTCAAGGACACAAAGAAATGATCTTATGCAACATGACTCGAATAAGAGTAGTTTAGAAAAAAATGGATACTTTTGCTTGAATTTTGGTAGATTTCATGAGGTTCATGTATAAAATTATTGAGCTTAGTTTATACAACTATTTTGAACATTTTATTCACGATTACTTTCTCTTCAATTTAGTTTCTCTTTGGTGCCTTAGCTTGTCAATAGAGGGAATTGCTATAAGATGGCATTTTGTTGCTGTTATGGATATATATTTCTAGAAATCTAAAGAGATAGCTTCGTTTTCTAACTGTTAACTTTTGTCATTGGCTAAGCTAAAGCTAAATTTCGGAGATTGCACTGAATATTGTCAACGAGTAGTAGAATCACATTATCATCACTCTTAGTATTTTGTTTTGTCCATATAATTTTTAGTAAATAAGTCTGGGATTATGGCTAAGTTAAATATTCTATGTAATACATCATAAAGAATCAAAGAAAATAAGTTTTCAGGTCAAGCTAGTGACATAGTTTAAAGAGACACCTCTTTTAGCGGCTTAAAAATACAAAAAGTTCTACACTTGGGTTGTGAGAGATAGCATAGTATCATAAGGTTCTATGAACTCCTGTAGCCCTTGGTTGTATCATATTTCCACTAGAGTCACATGACTCCTTGGATGTAATAGTCATGTTCTTACTAGTGGAAGAATAACATGATCGACATTTTTAAATAGTTTTTTTCCTTTCTCTCTTAACATTACATTAGTAACACTTATCATTATCATGAGTTAGCTAAATAATCTATTGAAAATGTTCGAATGAATACAGAATAGGTTTCATCTTTAGGTTTTAACGTATATGTTTTAGTGTTTTATATAAAAAGATTTTATACCATTGACAACAACTTAACAATTAAAGTTTGATTCTTCTTTTGAGCCAACCTATGCAGATGGTTTTGTATGCCTAATTATGCATTATAACTTAGAATGTCAAAGCTAAACTAGATAAAAGAGAAAGGCACTGCAAGGTTGAGGGGAGGAAATAGAGGTGGGGTGCCCTGTTTGTTAAATAGAGATACTGCTGAAGTTCAACTTAACCAAATATTTATACATTTAAAGTTAATCTGACTACTATTAAGTAGCTCATGGCTAACCAAAGTTCAATTATCTTGATAGTCTTGAATTAGTAGATAACAATGGATACTACTGCATTGGTAGCATTGAATTGATTAATTGAGCCAAATACCTTACTTAGCAAAAAAAAATTATTTATGAAATTGCAGTGAGTCAATGTCTATTTTGTGATGGATGTCCATCCTTATGTATTGATTGTCACAACATAGCTTGGATTTAAATCCTGATCAGCCTGACTTTAAAACGAGTGTATCTCTCGTTCTTATATATATCTACATATCATTATATATTTGTAGGGGACATATCATTCTTATTTTTTTCTTATTTTTCAGGTTTAGGGATTGAGTTGTTAAGATAAATCGCTCACTCGACTTAATCTTAAATAGTTGTTGAGAAACGATCATTTTTCTAGAGTTGCCACCAATCTATTTTGGCTGCGTGAGATTAGTCATCTACCTCAGTTTATATCGAGGATTATGAAACCCATGAAAGTAAATTCTGAGATCTACGTGAGTACTAGAGATCACATCAAAGGGTCTAGGATCGATTATAATCACAAGCAAGGAACAATTGCTCTCATGATGCTCGGTAATTGGTACCTTATTAATCATGTGTTAATTTAAATTTTGATTTTTATTCAGTTTTAATATTCTATATTTAATTATAATTCTCATTTATAAAATTTTCATAAAATATATTTATTATTTCATATAAGAAGATCGAGTTTTTAATATCTGTTAAAAATCAAAATATCTTTCGCATCCTTCAAGAGAACCAAAAGAATAGAAAAGTTTTTATCATTCTCTTTCGAACCCTGCTAGAAAGCCGATGGAATATGTAAGGTTTTAAAAAATTCAAAATATATTTTGTACTCCACTGGAGAGTTGGAGGAATACAAAAAGTTTTATTTTTTTCGAAATTCAAAAAATCCCAATTTTCATTTTTGAAAAGGATATCTCATTATTAAAATAATCTACCGAACCTTTCTCATATACTGGGAGAAATTCCATGTCCTATTTTAACATTGAAGACATTGTCTTAATTTAAAAATTCCAATTTTATAATAAATAATAGAACTTTGTCCTAAAACTCAGTTTCAGCCACAAGTACTAAACTAAACTCTAAAGGCTCGAACATGGTTGATGAGACCAAAATATCCTTTGGAGTACTTTTGATATGAAAGCATCCTAGTATCTCTAAAGGACTCGATTTTAAGCAAGATGACCAAAATACCCCTAGGGTATACCTTCCACATGAAAGTATCCCTATACTCCTGAAGGACTTGATGACATCATAAATGAATGAACCTATTCTACTTCACACTTTTAACATATAAGTATCCTTCAGTTCTAGATAAAACTACTAAAATACCCCTAAGATCTACCTTCTACATAGAAATATCATGGTAACCTTAAAAGATTTTATAACTTTATAAACAAATGAAATGATTCCTACTATACACCTTTGATGTAAAAGTACCTCGGTGAGCACATAGAACTTGATTCTAATATAAATTACTAAAATGTCCCTAAGGCCAACCTTTGATATAAAAGTATCCCGATAACCCTAAAGGATTAAAAAATGATATGAAATGACAATTATACCTTCCATGGGTAACTTAGACATAAAAAATGACCTAAAATGCAAAATTACTAATAGGTCCCTAATCTCTGAAAATTGCATTTCATACCCCTACCAGAAAGACAGAGGAATATGAAAAGTGTTAATATTTTCTATACCTTTCTAGAGGATCGAAGGAATGCTAGAAATATTCTTAAAATGTCAAAAATATCACGTTAACTCTAAAATGCAAGCTTTTTTCTAAATAATCCCTAAAAGTTTCTAACTTTGCAAAATAGTCTCTACATGAAATAAACATCACAAAACAACATAAAACACAACAAAATCAACTAGGCAAACACGTCAAAATCACATAAAAGTTTCAGTAAAACACATTTTGGCCATGGAACCATTTTTCTACCTTTTTGCAAACAAGTCTTTAAAGTTTCAAAATTTGCAAAAAGGTCCTTAAAAAGTTAAAAATACATAAAATGCATCAAAACCTATTAAAATACATTAAAAATCCTTAAAAAAAACTAGGTGGTTCGGCTAAGCATGAATGGCCTTGGAATAAAATTTACTACTTTTGCAATTTGGTCCCTATATAATTTAAAATACAAAATCAAACATTAAATACGTCAAATTCAACTTGAAAAGCATACCAAAAGTCATAGGGAACATTAGGCCAAGTACCTTTGGCCTTGAAACAAAAAATTTACAATTTTGCAAATAAGTCCTTAAACTTTCTAAAATTACAAAATAACCTTAAAATGATAAAAAAAAAACATGAAACATATTGATATATATTAGAATAAGCATGAAAACACTTTTAAAGGTGTTTATATGATTTAGCCAAGTTTGGATGACTATAGAAATTTTTTTTTAATTTTTGCAATTTAGTCCCTATATTTTTTATAATTAAAATATAGCCTAAAAAATCAAAACCTCACAAAATCATCAATAGCAAATTTGCCAAGCTTGGAATCACCCTTTCAAGGCCTTTAAAAATTTTGGAAAAATTAGTTTTAGCACCCTAAACTTTCAAATTTTACAAAATAATCCTAAATATCAAGAAAAATCAAGAAATAAATTGAATCCAAGGCTATATACTATTCGGCCAAGCCCTATATCACCAAGAAATTTTTTTCCATATAAACATATATATATATATATCCAAGTTTCTACCAAACTCAAGTCAACACCAACAAGTCAAAAATTATAAAAAAAACCAACATATAAGCATACTTTATTAAGTAATTATAAGAAAATATCAAATAAAATAACATGATTAAGAACATATTTACAAGTCAAAATAAAGAACAAATCAATAACACATAAAAATCCAACAAAAATCAATTTATTAACAAAAATACAACAAAAATCCTTAAATACATAAAATTGTTCATAACCTTTCAACATGGATTGAAATCCATGAGCAAAGTGATCATCAAGCTTACGAAAAGGATAAAATATAATGGAAATGAACAAAAATCACAAAATCTCTAAGTGACTTTACCTTGAAAGCTTGAAAAACTTGAAAAAAAAACTTTGAAAAACTTTTTAAAAAAATTAAGTAATTTAGTGAGTTTTGAGTGTTTTTGGCTTATCAAAGCCATCCCCTTTTTATGAAAGCTCTTTCTCTTTTTTAAATAACGAATGATTGGCCCAAGCTTAAAAAAATGCCTTGGTCGAATCCTTCTTGAATTTTCTGTCTTTTTCTTATTATTATTATTATTATTACGTCTTTTATTTTTCTAATTTGATAAGATTTTAATTAATGATTTTTGTCATTGTGCATGTGTCATCATACATGACATCATGCATGACATCATCTAAAGGCATAAGAGAGAAAAAAATCTAATTTTGAATAAAAACTAATTATAAGGATTAAATTATAATAGATTATGTATTCAAAGAATAAAATTTCACATAACAAATTTAATTAAAAATTTAATACGAATGAGCTTTTTGGGCTTGTTAGAAAACAAAAATAGGCTCATTGGGCTTGTCAAAGAGTTTGTGGGTTTATTGGGCCTATTAGAAAAATTAATGGGTTTTAAGGCCCATGAAATGGGAAAAATAAAATTTGGCCCATTAAAAATGAAATTAGCATATAAAATTCGATAATGAATTTTTGAGAAGTTTTATGTATAATGAAAAAGCAATTAAAAATTTCAAACTTGTAAAAATTTACGAGCAAAAACTGTTTCAGAAGGAAATTATAATTAAAAAAATACAAAATTTATAAAATAAATTGAATTTTCAAAAATTGGTTTAATATGAATTTAAGGAAGATATTTAAAGAATTTTAAAAATTATAAACTTAGAAAAATCTCATTGAAAAAATTTATAGAATAGAACACTCTGTATCTTGGAAATAAGAAAATTCCAAACATATGTTTAAATTTTAAAAAAAAATGAATTAAATTTAAACACATTAGTCAAAATATTAATTTATAAAAATAATAAAGATAAAACTTGAAATTCAGAACAAACTAAAAATTTTTTTCGAGTATTGTACTCGCAATACTATAAAAAATTCAAAGTTAATTACTAAAATGGACAACTTAATACCTTATTGTGTAAATTGCCAATACAAAATTTTTTCTTGACTGTTTTTATTTTTTGGAGTGCATATCAGTATAAATGCCACATGAGTATCGATAAAATATACGACGATCAACTTTTTAAATTTTGTGACAAATTCTTGAAAATTTTCTAAAAATGAAAAATTCAACCGTCTTAATATTTGCAGAAATAAATTTCACAATTTTACAAGTATAAAGTTAAAAGCTAATACCTTACCTTGATATTCGTCTTTTTTATCCAAGATTTGTTTCCCTTGAAATGACGATTTTCTATCACGTGCACATGTAATTATTTAGGCATGACTAAAAAGGTCTTGAAAACATTCAGTCCACCTTGAGAAGTCAACCCTCAATGGGTGACTGTTAAGGAACTTAGTCTCGAATTTTTTGGACTGTTAGATAAGGGGCCCAAACAAAATTAAGAGTCAACACTGATTGCCAGAGATTTAGTTATTATTATTTGTTCAAAAGTTGATAATTGTATGTTCCTTATGTCTAATGTTTCTTTCTTCTTGTAGAAAAGATCTTGATTTTTTAAACCTTAGGAAGCACGAATATGGATAGACAATATGGGTACTAAACGATGTAGACACAGTAACTTGGGAATTTCTAGAAAATTAGGACACGGGTATGGCAAGACATGATAATAAAACTATTTTTTTATATAATAATATAAGATAAAATGTAAAATTGATACTTTTTAATTAAATATTAACATGCAAATAGCTTTTTAACTTTTTAAAATTATTTTTGAATTTAAAAACTTGAACTTTAAAACTCATTAAAACCAAATAGCTTAAACTCTAAGGCTAAGAGTCGCTAAAAATATCATGCTCTAAATTACTCAACAAGAGGATTCTTTTCACACATGTCTTATTTTATACTATGGCTATAGCCTTTTTTTTTTTCTTTCTCTATTGTTCTCAATCCTTATAAATATTTACATTAGACTTTGCTTTACTTCCACTTTTCTAACATTTAACTTATCGTTCTTATTGTTTTTCCTTCTTTTCCTTTTATGAATTTTTAAGCATTTGACTTTCTTAGGATATGACTTTTTACTCATTGTTGATTCCAAAAAATTTTTTAAAAAAATTTCATTGCATGTCCAGATGCATTTGGACATGTCTTAACGTGTCTAGCTATGTCTTAGACATGTTTTTACCATGTCTGTTTTTTTATCTATCCGACACTTGGACATTCCCCTAACAAAAGTGTTTGTGCTTCATAGTTTAAACCTAAGATGTCTACTTAGAGATTTTGTCTTGGCTTTTCTTTTGGTCTTAATTGCCTTGAAAATTTATCCTAGAACTTGAGATAATTATGGCCTTGGGTATAATCAAGAAGCATTGTTTCTTGTCATTGGAATAGTAAAACCTTAAAAAGAAATATAATTTCTAATATTCTTCACCCATGTTATTGTTGTTATATGCCCTAAAGCCAATCAGATTGGATGAGGTATATAATAGTTAATAAATCAAATCAATCACTTATGTTAGTGATTCAAGGTTTTCCTACATGTTAGTGGTGTGATTGACAATCATGAAACACTCATTGGATGAAGCCCATAAAGCATAGTGGTTGTGCAAAGTTAGTAATGAGTAAAAATGATGAGGTCCTTATACTTTAAAGCTGTGTTTCTAAAAACATTCCTACTCATCATATTGTCAAGACAGGGCATTGACAATGCACAAAAACTAGCATATGCTAAGCCTCCATGCATTTAATGCATGTGACTTTTTGATCTTATAGAAGTTAAAGTATAGAGATACTTAGGAATAGCATATTGTGTTTGTTTTATGGAAACAAGTACACTGAACATGGCTTGTATGAGAACTCCATTTGGTATAAGTCATTCAAGTGTCTATGGAATATATTCTCATGCGCCAGTCGTGTATATTAGTCTTTAGACTTATGATACCAGGTCATCTCATATGAGGAGTGTCATACTTTGATTCATTTGAAATGGGTCCACAATGGATTGATGTTAAGGTAGGGTACATTAGGTATGACATGAATCATATAGCGGGTGAATGTGTTATCCAAAGAGGATTCACCACTCCGAGTGACATTGGAGACATATTAGATGTATTCTTGGCTTTGTTTAACTTGATAAAGTCATTGGCCAAGGCAAGATGAATTTGAGAGAAATTGTTTCTTTAAATTCATGAGGTTAATCAAAAGCTGAAGAAACTAATATGGATTGATACGTAAGTAGATACTATACCATGCTCATGTCTTTCCGAGATATCTGATGAAAGGACCAAAGTACATTGAGAAGTTGGTTACTGAAAGGTTTCTTGAAAAGGTCATAGTGACTCTTCCTATATATCGGGTAGCCATGATGCCTTGTTAGAGGCCAATCTTGGTCTATAAATGCAAATACTCTTAGTTGGGTAATTATATTTATTGCCATAGTGATGGAAGCCTAATGAGTCACAGATAATAAGATGATATATTGGATTAAAACTGGGATTTAATTAAGTATGACTTAATTAAATAAAGGTATAATAAGGAGGACTTAATTTAAGTAGTTCAATTAAAAATAATTTAAGACATAAATTAGATTTATGAAGTCTAATTATAGATGTCTTAATATGGAAATAAAAATAAAAGTGTCTTATTAATACAATGTCTATTTATAGACATGGTTTTAAGGATAATATTAAAGAAAGCGAAACAATTGTATTTGAAAAATTACAATAATTATTTAATTAATTATTTAATAATATTTACATAAAGTAAAATTGTTTTGCTTGAGTTAAAAAATTCAATGATGAATTAAATTATCTAACATGTAAATTAAGGAATTATGCTAAAAGCTCTAATTATCAAGTTAATGGAGTTTAGTTGTAAACTACTCTGAGTTGGGCTTGCTAATGGGCTTGGCGCATGGAATAGCCATCTTTGGTGTGCTATTGGGCTAAAATATTAGTAAGTTACTAGTTGGGCCTGATCTTAGACAAGTTAATTAAAATAATTTTAATTAGGTTTCAAGAAACACTTCAAAGTGAGGCCACATCTTGGGTATGTTTGTAATAGGCTCAGTTGACCCAATAGTCAAGCCTTACCTTGCCTAAGATGTATTTAAATACATCATTAAAGCTTTTTGGTTGATAATAAGTATTAAAAAACCCTAGGTACCAACCCTAGACTTTCTTGAGGGGTTTGGCCCAATATCTATGCTTTCTTAAGCTCTCTTTGTGTTTTCATAGATTTTTTGAGTGTTTTTGAATCATTCTTGACACAGTGAAATTAGGAAAATAATGTTCTAGTATCGAGAGATTAATTTTTCACAAAAAGTTGTAAAATTGGCCCTTATTTCTCTAAGCCTAATAGCGCACATTTGCATCATAAGTGATCAGAAAGTGTTTTTGATCGCAACGAAAGATGAAAAATTAATTTTCTATCTTAAAGGAATCAACCTGAATAAAAAATTGGTTTTTTTGGATTCGTTTGCCTGCATTTGTGAAAAACAGCTATCCCTATGAAGTTTTTTCTTCTCTTTAGTGCAATAGGCGTGAGAATTATTCCTAAATCACTTCAGATCTGAACCTATTGGCTATATATCTTTTGGTTAAGGCTTGAAAAGCCTTCTGACTAGCACTGGAGAACCACCGAACCTCTAAAGGCTCCAATAAGCATCTGTGTAAATGACACTTGTGCTGCTTTTAGCCTCAAGAAGAGACCATAGTAATCAACTCATGGTGCGTCCATGGAGGGATAGGCATACTTAGAGTTACGAGTCTCTAAGTGGGTATGATTTTTATCAAATTTGTGTTTTAAAATTGCTATACAATCATATGCAAATCTCTTCCTAAGATCCTATGAAAATTTAGGTGTTTCTCTATTTAATTCCGTTGCATATGTTTAATTCTGATTAAATTTTTATACTTATATTAATATGCATAAGCGTAGGATTTCTTTTACAGTTATTTACTTACTATTTGTGTATTATTTGTATAGAATCTTGAACATTGTGGTCTGAAGCATATATGTTAGCAACAGTACACTACAATCTACTTGATATGCTTTGCTATCTTTATTTATAACAGTGATGTAATGAGAAGATAGAACAAGGGAAAAAGGAGCTCCTGTAAAATTACAGTGGATCAATCGAAACAAGCACTAGAGAAGCAGAAGCTGAAGCGGCAACAGCCGCTGGTGGGAGTTGTACCTGATGCTGGCTAGGTAGGCTATTCTACTGGCCCTCATCAAACAGCTCCCTCAATCACTTCTGGCTCTCCAGCAGTAGCAATCCCTTCGCCCAGTCAGGCTCCACTTCTTTCTCCAGTGCTCCACGCCAACTTGCCTACCAACAAGCTCAGCAGCAACAACAACAGCAGTTTCAAATGTATTGGGCCAACCAAATGCAAGAAATTGAGCAAACAGAAGACTTCAAGAATCACAGTCTCTGACTTGCCCAGATCAAAAAGATGATGAAAGCAGATGAAGATGTGCGGATGATATCAGCAGAGGCTCCTGTTATTTTTGCAAAGGCTTGTAAAATGTTCATCTTGGAACTGACTTTACGCTCTTGGATCAATACATAAGAGAACAAAAGGAGGACACTGCAGAAGAATGATATTGCAGCTGCCATTTCGAGAACAGACGTCTGTGATTTCTTAGTTGATATTATTCAAGGGATAGAGGAGGAGGGACTTTGGGGTCACCAAGGCCACTTTTCCTTTAGTTGGTTCGCCTGCTGATCTTACATATTACTAGGTCCCATAACATCCTGTAGGGCCCACGGGGATGGTAATGGGAGAGCCAGTTGATCAAGCTGCATTTTATCCAGGCCAGCAGCCTGAACTACCTATGGCTTCTGTGGAATGGCCCCAAGGTCAGCCACAGCGGCAGCAATCTCAATAACAGCAAAGTTATTCTTGATGAGAAAGGGTCGATATTTGTAATTGGTTTGATGCAATGACATTGCTGATAGTATTAAAATGTAGCACTGCTTTATATGTAGTTGGGTTGTAGTGGTAGGTTAGGCAGAAGCTGGAAGATTGAAAGTGGATGATGCCATTTTCAACCAATGGCAGCTTGAACAAGTAATGCATTCAAGTTTGCAGTTTCGTTTATTATTTTCTTACTCTTGTGTGCTTCTTGGCCATTATAAAATCATCCTACTCTGCGAATTGATACCATTAGTGACAGTTATCTTGTAATTTGAGATCCACATATATGCAAATATTATAATTTCAAACACACAGGAATATATTCAGAGGGTTAAGCGTCTGCCTGGCCTGCTCCTCCTGTATTGTTTGCAGAGGGGCGGAATTATGACAACAGCTTCACTAACAATTTTCAGTAAGCCTAACGGTCAGCTGTTTACCAGATTATACCACCAGAGTATTTAACTCAGTGATACGTGGATGTATCTCTTACCAAAAAAGAAAAAGAATCTGACTAAATTAGATAAAAATTTGTTTGAATATGAAATTTTTTCTTAAAATATAATCAATCAAAATCAGAAATTTTGAAACCAATTTAGATCCACTGCTTTGATCTCACATTAATAGATTCATCAAACATTGCTTCCCCTAAACCTTACACCCATAAAAGGGTTAACACCCATCTTTTACCGCAATACCTTAAGAGTCTTCCTATTTACGAACCTTTTCTATGTCAGTCCATGTTATTGCGATTCTTTATAGTATCTATGTCTAATAGTTGTGTCCGACATATATTTAGACATAGATATTAGATATGATCCTCCAAATATATGAAAAACTTAAAAAAAAAAAAAATCATACACGTGTTAAAAACATACTCGTATCTAATACTTACTTGAATCCAAGTAAAAAAGATGTCAGTTTTCATCCTAGAGAAAAATGGTGGCTAAAAACAACAATTCATCAATGCAGGTTAGATAATTTCTGTACTTGTTACAGAAACAATGGCAATCTAACCATAAAAGACTCATTAGAGCAAAAATCAATGTGATAAACTAGTAGCAAGGGAAACTACAAACTTTTTTTAATAATAAGTTAATTCTTTAATCGTCAAATTATGTGCAGCTAAACTTTCAGCAAAAATAATCCTGTAGTCCACAAATTATAGGCATGCTTTGCAATCACAAATACAATGCAAAGTTGGGCTCTAAGCAGCTAAATCTAAACATCTATTTTTTTAACTCACCAACATTGGCCTCTTTCTTTCAGCTCTTTGATTGTAAAGCTTTTTCATTACGCTTTAACAGTCAATTGTTAATCAAAACTACTCTAACTTATCACAAAGAAACAAGTATTAGCATCAACCAACTTTTACTTATGATTGTACCAAAAAAAAAAAAAAAAAAAAAAGAAACAAACCAAAATTATAGGCACAGAAAGACAAAACTAATTCAAATAACCCAAACAGAAATCAATCAAAAATAACCTCATCCAATGAAGCAATTAATTATATGAATATATATATATATATATATATATATTAAAAAGCTAGCATTAACACATAAAGATGATAAACCCTAATTCAAGTAACCAATCAGAATCATGTTTTTAGTCCTAATAAACTGGATATTTATAAAATTGAAGGAAAAAAAGGGAAAAGAAAAAAAGAAAATAAAATAAAAAGACTATTCCTAATCTGAACTTTATAAAACCCTAATCCGATCATCAAAATCCCTCAATCATCATCAGGATCAACACCTTCGAACGCCCATTCATTCTGAGCCCTAAACTCAGCCTCTTCCCCCGGCGTATAATCATTCTCGATTCCGAAAAACCTCCTCACATACTCCACACTCCTATTTTTTATCCTATCAGCCGCAGCTTGGTTCAGCATATCAAGCAGATCCTTAATATTCAGATAATTAGCAGCCAAAATCATCTCTTTTAAAGACTCGTTGTCTAGGGTCTTCACCAACTCTGCGTCGTAGGCCTTTGCTTCGTCCTCGACCTTTGAGGAGCTGCCGGGGGCATTGAATGCTAGGTGGGATTTGCAGTATTCAATGATGGTTGAAAGCCACTTAGAGGAGACGTTTGGGAGTGGAATGGGTCCTTCAGGTGAGTCCATGTTTTCGACGAGGAACGTCTTGATTGTGCCGAACTCCATAGCTATGGCTTCATCAACTTCGAATTCGTGATTGTCTGCGGTTCGAAGCGTTATTTTCCTCGTATCGACGGAGGCCGTTGACATTGTGTAAATAATTAAAAAGCGAGGAGGTTTAGGTTTAGGAATTGGGAATTTGATCGGGACTTCGAAAATTTGTAGAAACGAAACCAACGTCCGATTCTTTAAAAGCACGAGATAAAAAGAAAAGCTAAGAGGTAAAACGTACTTATAGTGGAAAATAAATAAAAAATTAATTAATTTATGAAAATTTTTAAAAAATATATTCATAATTATTAAAACAATAAAATCAAAAAAAATAATTTTAAAAATAATAATTATTAAAATTATTAATAAAAAATTTTAATTATTTTTTATTTCTTACCTCATTCAATTTTTGCTTGTTATTTTTTCTTTTTTTACTTATTGGGGGGTAGTCGGCTCCTTTACAAAGGGAAGTGACCCCTAACCAATATATATTATATATAAAAATAAATATTAAAAATATTAATTAAAAAAATAAAAAATTAAAAAAATTTTATATTAAATCTTAAATTTATGAAATAAAAAATATTATGTTAAATTTTGAATTATAAAATAATCTCGAATTATGTTATATACAATATAAAAATAAAATAATAAAAAATATAAATATATTATATAAAATAAAATAAAAATGATACATATTATATATAATATATATTATAAATAATAAATAATAAAATATATTTTATATTAAATCTTAAATTATTTTTTAAAAAATTGAAGATGATATATAATATGTAGAGGGTTGGTTCCCGTGCCAACGAAACCAACTCCGCACATATATAAATTATATATAATATATATTATATAATACATATATAATATAATATATAATACATAATATATTATATATAATAAAAATTAAAAATATTTTATATTAAATTTTGAATTACGATTTAAAAAATATAAAAAATAAAAATATAATCATAATTAAATATATAGGTGACTATTACTGAATGTACAAGTGACAATAATTGATAAATTTAACTCTAATATATATTGATATATGTTTCAATATATGGAGAGTTGGTTCCTATATATATATAAATTATATATATTAAAAATACTATTTAAAATAATAAAAGGTTAAAAATATTTTATATTAAATCTCGAATTACTATTAAAAAAATAAAAAATAAAAATATTATATTAAATCCTGAACTACTGTTTAAAAATTAAAAAAATATAAAAAATATAATCATAATTGAATGCCTAGGTGACTATAATTGAATGTAAAAGTGATCATAACTAAATATACAAGTGACCATAACTAAATATATATGTGACTATAACTAAACGTATAGGTTAGCATAACTGATATATTTAATTCTAATATATATTGATATATATATTCCAATATGTGGCAGGTTGGTTTCTATAAAAATATAAATTGCATGTATTTAAAATACTATTAAAAATTAATAAAAGATTAAAATATTTTATATTAAATCTTGAATTACTATTTAAAAAATAAAAAGTAAAAAATATATTATATTAAATCTTAAACTATTATTTAAAAAATAATAACAAATAAAAATATAATCATAGCTAAATGTATGGGTCACCATAATTGATATATTTAATTCCAATATATATTAATATATCTTACAATATGTGATGGGTTGATTCCTAAATATATAAAATATATATATTAAAAATACTATTTAAAAATAATAAAAGATTAAAAATATTTTATATTAAATCTTGAATTACTATTTAAAAGAATAAAAGGTAAAAAATATTTTTATTAAATCTTAAACTACTATTTAAAATTAATAAAAAATAAAAATATAATCGTAGCTCAATATACAAGTAACCATAACCGAATGTACGGTGATTATAACTAATTATACAGATGACTATAATTGAATATACAAGTGACAATAATTGATATATTTAATTCTAATATTGATATGTGTTCCAATATGTTGCGGGTTGGTGAATCCCAAGAGTTTAAAGCAGCATACCTAGAAGTTACCTTTATTGAGGCAAATTCCCGTTTCTTATCATATAACAAAAATGACTTGATCATCGTCTCCACCACCATAAACAATTACCAAATCAGTCGGATCCTAATTGATAATGGCAGCGCAATCGAAGTTTTACAATGGGACGCATTTCATCAGATAGGATTCAAAGATGATGATTTAGCATCGTCATCCTCGATTTATGGGTTCACTAACCAACTAATCCTAGACAAAGGGACAATCAAGTTGCCTGTCACTTTGGGCAACGATGCAAACACACGATAACCACTATGGTCAACTTCCTTGTAGTAGACCAACCCTCTGCCTACAACGTCATTTTATGAAGGCCATTAATGAAGAAAACCAACATGGTCGCCACAATGTACTACCTTATTGTTAAGTTCCCCACCCTAACAGGAATTGGTTACATGAGATCTAATCAAAGAACTACCCGCCAATGCCACCTCCTGTCGATCGAGCTTCCCAAAAAATGGGCACCATGCACACAAGTTCAATATAATGATATGAAACAACTAGCGGTGAATGTAACCATGCCAATTCAGTCATAGGTTCTCACGCTCGAAAGTCTGGATGCCAGAGATGGATTTGACCATTACAAACCCCAGCCAACCGAAGAAATAGAGAAAATAGCCTTGTATGAATCGGATCTTAAGTTATTTAATAACGCAGGCGCTTCACTCAGCCCACAGGAAAATAGCCTCTTGACAAAATTTCTCCAAAATAATGCAGATGTCTGTGCTTGGTCAACAGTTGGTATGCTAGGAATAGATACAACAATAATTATGCATTTATTCCATGTTGACCCAAGGGCACCACCGATCAAGTAAAAAAGTATCATTTCGCTTTGAAATGCTTTATGGCCATTCGAGAAGAGGTAGATAAGCTTCTAGCAGTAGACTATATTTGCAAAGTCAAATACCCAAAATGAGTAGTGAATGTTATGATGGTCAGAAAGGTAATAATGAAATGGAGGATTAAACTGACTTCAAGGACCTCAATAAAGCTTGCCCTAAGGACAGCTACCCACTTCAAACTATCAATCACCTAGTTGGTTGATGCCTCTGCCCACCTCTTGAGTATCGTGGATGCCTTCTCTAGTTACAACCAAGTGAAAATAAACCCCACAGATCAAGAAAAAAATGACATTCATTACTAAAGATGGAACCTATTATTATCAGGTCATGCCCCTTCACCTAAAAAATACCAAAGTCATATATTAGCAGCTGGTTAACAAAATTTTCAAATGTCAAATCGGGCCATCCATGGAAATCTATGTAGATAATATGTTAGTTAAGAGTTCCTCCATCCAACAACACATTAATGACCTGACAGAAACTTTCCAAATACTTGAAAAATATAACATGAAGCTCAATCCATTGAAATACGAGTTCGGAGTAGCCACTAGCAAATTCTCAGGTTTCATAATATCTTTTCGAGGAATAAAAGTAAATCCCTAAAAGATAAGTGCCATACTTGAAATGAGCCCACCAAAGTCAAATAAAGGAATGCAACGGCTGCACTAAACTATTTTATTTCTAAAGCTGCTAATAAATGTTTACCCTTCTTTAAGCTACTCAGAGGAGCAACTAGGTACAAGTGGACTGATGAGTGTAAACGATCTTTTGACAACCTAAAGAAGTATCTATATTCACCACCTTTACTTGCCTGCCTCAAAAACGGTGAGCAACTATACATATATCTAGCAGCTTCAGACGAAACTCTTCTTGCTGTACTGGTCAGAGAAAAAGCTAAAATGTAATATCCTATGTATTATGTGAGCATAGCACTTCAAGCCAGCGAAGCAAACCACACCAAGATTGAAAAGCTATTATATGCCCTCATTGTGGCTACTGGAAAAGCTTAAATAGTATTTTTAAGCATATCCTATTACCATCCTTATTGGCCAACCACTCAAAAAAGTCCTCTTAAAAATAGACTCAGTAGGATGAATGGTTCGATGAAGTGTTAAGTTCAACAAATTTGACTAAAATTATAGCCTTCAAAAGATAATCAAGGCATAGGCTCTAGCTGACTTTATAGTCGAGTGCTTATTCATGACTTCTAGAGAGGCACCATCGGCTAAAGATGCATCATTCCCCGCACAACTCACTCCTACCGCTACAAGGCCAACAATGCACCCTCTAGATAATAGCCAGATCAAAGTTTAGACAATTATGTTGATGAATCATCTGGAAAAAATTGATCAAGAGTAGGCATCTCGTTATTTAACCCAAAAGTTAAGAGTTACAGTTTGTCCTTCCATTTCATAACCTCAAATAATACTGCTAAATACGAAGCACTGATTATTGGTATGGAATTAGCAAAAGCATTGGGAGCTAACTGCCTCATCGTATATACAGATTCACAGTTGGTGGCCAACCAAGTCAGTGGAGTATACGAAGTCAAAGATAGGCTTCTGGCTCGATAACATGGTGTAATCGTAAAGCTATTCAGATCTTTCGATCATCTAACTGTTAAACGAATCCCTAAAGAAAAGAACAGAGTGGTCAATTCTTTATCTAAAATGGTCAGCAGTATGGAAATTTTGGCTAGGGCAAAGTCTTACTCGAATGCATCCCAATACCTAGCTATGATAAGTACATACATGAAGTGATGATCGAAGGGAAAGATAATTGGATTTCCCCTATTGTCTTGTTCCTCATGGTTAACAAAGCATCTGCTAATTCGTTGCTTCGTAAGTGCCCAAAAAAAAGGCCACTAGATATGTAATCATCCACAGCACTCTATACAAAAAGTTTTTTACTCTCTTTTTGCTCAGACGTCTCGCCCTCAAAGAGGCGAATTACGTTTTAAGGGAAATTCATGAAGGCGTTTGTGGTAACCACTTGGGGAGAAGAGCCTTAGCACTTAAAGCTCTTAGATAAAGTTTCTTCTAGCTAATAATGAAAAAAATGCAACCGACCTAGTTAAAAATGTGACAAGTGTCAAAGGTTCGCTAATGTTCCCCGCCAACCTATAAAAGCTCTAAAGCAAATCTTCAGCCCATGGCCATTTTATGTTTGAGGGATTGACATTTTGGGCTAATTCCTATTGGCAACATCTCAATAGAAATTCTTAATTATTGTATATGACTACTTTACCAAATGGGTAGAAGCGGAGCTCATCGCCACCACACCGCTAGATCCATGGAAAATATCATTTGGAAATACGTCTTTTATCGATTTGAAATACTTAACATGCTCACAGTTGATAATGGAAAATAGCTTTCAGCTAACAAGTTAAAAAGATTTCTACATCTGATTCCATATTAACTTGGTCCACACCTAGGTGGCCTACCCTTAGTCTAATGGCCAGGTAAAATCCATGAACAAAAACATCTTATAACCATTAAAGAAGAAACTAGATGACGCAAAGAGAACATGGATGGAAGAAACGCTTGGCATTCTTTGGGTGATCAGAGTGACAAAAAATCAAGCCACTATAGCAATGTCCTTCAGCCTTTATCTAAGACATTAAGACAATCATTCTCACTGAAATTAAAATCAATAGCATATAGACAAGTATTGCCAATGATTAGCTAAGTGATGAACACCTGAGGGTGAACTTGGACTTATTAAAAGAAGCTAGAGAAGAAACAATAGTCAAGGTGGCAGTCGATACGTAGCAACTTTCCTGGTATTACAATCGGCACTTTCACAACAAACAATTCCAAAGAGGCCACCTAGTTCCACGAAGCTATGAAGTAAGTCCACCAGCTAGAGAGCAAAAATGTTTGTCCCAAAATTGGGAACGGCCATACCAAATATCAAAGTTTGTCAGGTTTGGAGCATACATGTTAGTAGATATAAATGGAAAAGTAATTTCCAATACCTAGAAAAAACTTTTCGTAAATGGCATCATCCTTTAAACCACCACTCCATACATAATGCCTCAGCTCAAGTCATTTCTTGGCCACCAAAGCCCCTCTTTTCCTCAAATGTAACACCAAGTCACTTGTTGGTCATTAAGGCCCCTTTTCTCCTCAAACGTGACACCAAGTTACTTGTTGGCCACTAAAGCCCTTTTTTTCTTTAAACATGACACCAGGTCACTTATTGGCTACCAAGGCCCTTCTTTTCCTCAAACATAACACCAAATCACTTATTGGCTATCAAAGCCCTTTTTTTTTCTAAGAAAACATAACTCCTAGTCACCTTTTGAGTAACTAGATGAACATAAGGTCCCTTTTTAAAAATTCACAAGTGCCTTACAAGACATCCAAATGACCTCTAACACTTCACAAGTGACACTGAATCACTCGTGGTCTTCTTTCATAAAATCGTAAATGATAACATATAAATAAAATTCTAAATACAGTGACACCAATATGACTAAAAACAAAAATAAACCAAACATTTTATTTATCAAATAGGAATATACATACTTCAGCATATATTTTTTTAAAAAAATTAGTTTTTTCCTCCAGTAGAGGTAGATCGTTTAGGTTTTTCAACCTATTCACTACCACATCAACCTTAGTCTCTTTAAGAGCTGGTGTAATAAAAGCCACATCTTTTTTTTGCCCCTTTTCGACCTGTTGTTGACTTGGCATCAGCAGTTGAAACCCTCAAAAAGTGAGCATAATCTCCTCAAGTCAATAGCTCTCAAATCAAAGGGACCCCGTAGCGATTGTACCCCATAGAGAGCATTACATTTGTATGCATCCATAGCGACAAATAGTTTATCAAACACCTATTTCTCCTCACTCTTCAATTCCACTTGGTGATAAGTCTGCACCTCACTAAGCTGAGCCTCTAAATAATTAATCCCTACCCTCCAAGCCACCAAATCTGCATCACGGCTTTCTAATAGCTTCGTAGAATCAGCAACCATTACCTCTGCCTTCTCAACCTTCAGTAATAACTCGATGGTTTTAGCGACGTGCCTCTCTTCTATTCCTTCAAGGAAACCTCTAGCTTGGTGTTTGCTTCCTTGAACTTTTGTAGCGGGTCATCCAGCTCTATGATTCTTATTACTTATTAATCAAACTTTTACCAACCCCTCATCTAGAGCATGTGTTCCTCTGCCAATGCAATGCCTACAACCAAAAAATATAAGTGTCAATATAACATCATCCATTACTACAAATACTCCACTATCTACACTATAGCAACATTACCTTCACTAACCATATCAGAGTTACATTTAAATTCTGTGAAGGGCCCCTCTCGTTTAAAAATTGTGATCCCTTAGGGCTACCCTTTTTAACACCCATATAAATGCAGACTCAAAGTTAAACACTCTTCTTTTTCTTAATATTGGAGCTCTAGCTTGCCTTCTAGCACTTGACCTGTTAGGTACCAAAGGGAAACAAATTGATGGGCTACTTATTGTCCTAAATGGTTGAGAAGGTGATTTGCTTGTCAAAGCTAACACATCACTTGAATAACCTTTTCGATGCTCGAAATAGGGGGTGCCCCAATTTCTAGAATAATAATATAAGCTGCGACCACCAAACCTCCCCCTCTTTATCTCTCCTCATCAATGCCTACTTGCTCATGGCACCTCAATTTACTCCCTAGAACTTTCACGCTTCCCATTATGTTGATGAGCAATCGTTCTTTTTGCAATCGTATGTTTCACTGCTGGCTCTACTGATGCTATTTGTATCAAATCCACACCTACAAAATAATAAACTTATGTAAGGTAACCATAAGCCAACTAAATCCAAGTTTGTAAGTACACACCCTCTTTAGTTAGGGGGTGGATGGTTAGTCTAACACGATCTCCCCACTAAGTTAACTAGTGGATGACTCTCCACCTACCCCTTCCTTGACACTTTGCCCACCAGTAGACTCCTCATTTTTTTTCTAGATTCCTCTATTATATCCTCTATGCCTTCCTCTACCATAACCTCACCTGAATAATACCCAACCATCATCAACTATATACACACACTTATCAAATCATGAAGTATAAAAATAACATGTTCACCAGCCATATATTTCTATACCTTAAGAAGACACTGCCTTTTCTGTTGACCAGGAGCATGCACTAGCCTTTAGGGCATGTCTGGTATATCTCGTCCCAAACAACATCTTTGAATGATCCATAATGTGAGGTATCTTTCACAGCTCACTTGACTGCCCCTAAAGAACTTCATTTGCTCCTACTTTTGTTCATTGAGTGTTGGCCTCATGTTATTCATTGGTAATCTGTGGTTCTATTCCATGAGAAAACCCTATACCGTGCCCCTCTTTTTTAAAGTATGAAGTACTAATTTTTCATTAGATGGGTGTTTGATGGCAAGTTGACCACCAACTTCTTTTTCCTTTTCGCTTCTATAAAATACAGGTATAGATCACTTCGTTTTAAAATATACAACTCTTTAAAGGCCTCTATAGAGGCCGTTTAACCCTTCTTATTACACATCAAAAAAATGTAACCATGATCGCCCAACTATTTGGCTTGAACTAATTTGGCGACACCATATATATCGCCTTAACTACGAGTAGAAGAAAGGTTTCACAGGTAAATGAAAGCCTTATTAAAAATGTGTAGATAAAACTTCACATGTTAATAGAACACCCAAACCTTTCCATGGCTCAATATCTAAGTCCTCTAACTCCACCAAATCATCTGTAATGTCTGTCACCTCCTCCAACATCTGATTTATCTAAACCGCTGATAGAACATCCTATCGAGTCAGTATGCTAAGTGGTCTCACTATTTAACATTACCTATCTCACCAATCTGTCTACCTCCTTTAGCAGCTATTAAACTAGGACCCTCTACATTACCCATCAGTATTACTAGACGACCGATAAATTGATCAAAAGTAACCCTCAGTAACCCTTTCATTCGACTCTTGACTTTTTGTCCAGATTTATCTAATCTATCCTTTAGTTTAAATGATATGAAGTTGACTTAAACCTAAAAATGATTCCAAGTATTCATTTAAGCAATGTATTAATTTGCTTTTAAATAGCAATTGGATTTGAATTAAGATTGAAATAAATAATCTTTATAGTAATGTTTTTGGCTTGAAAAGTAAACAAAATTCTTAAGCATTTAATATGAAAATAACACTTAAAATTTTGTCATTTTAAAATAATCTTATAAATTTAAGGTTAGCAATTTCTCTTTCTCTTTTGCAAGAAAACTTTAAGATAATTTTTTATAAGAACTCCCCCTAAAATTGTTCAAGTGAGTCAAAAATTTAAAAAATAATGTTGAAAACTCTCCCTCAAACAAAATTTTCAATATATAGTTCAACTCAATATTTCAACATAATGTATAAATTCATTTACAAGCATATGTTCATTTAAGCCATTATAATTCATAATATGTTTTCATTTAATCACATGTATCAACGATAAATTCATTTAAACACATAGTATATTAGTAGAGTAATTTTGTCTATCAAAATGTCTCTCCCTTTTTTGTTGTAGCAAAGAAGAGATCAAATTAATGCATTGAATAAATGTTAAAAGCAAATATGCTAGATTCTCAAGCATATGGATTAGTGCGTCAGTGTTTCCAATATTAGCTTTGTTATTATGCATTGAATGCGAATTCCATATGTCAAAGAAAAGAAAATGATTCAAATCAAAGTTAAGACTAAGTCATCAGAGTAAGTCGCTCATCTGAATTTCTCGTGTGGCCATTACAACATAGCTAAGAAATTGGGAGTCGCCACTAATCTTCTTCGGCTGGGTAAGATTGGTCACTAATTGAGATTCATTCATTTAAAGTTTTGGAACCCTAAAAATGGATCTAAAGGTCTACTCATAAAGCAAATAAAAAGTGGGTTCGAGGGTTAATTACATGTGGGCAGTATTAGCATCACCACAACACTCATAAACTGGTACATCATGTGTTATCCTAATTTTTGACCAAAGATAGCTTTAGTTTAGGTATATAAAAATAATTCCCATATTTCTAAAATATTTATTATTGTCATTATTTGGTTTTAGTTTGAATCAGATTTTATTTAGTACCTATCGCAACATGCGTCGGGGTAGATCCTCACGAATCTATGGGTGCATACGACTTAAAATATTTTTCTAACTTAGAAATATCTTTTTGATCGAGACTTTTCCTTCGTGACATGACGAGAATAAGAAAGTATAGATTCTCGACTTGTGATATAGTGAAGTGTACCATAAGATGAATTGTTCATCTTATTGGTGTCAGATGACCATCACGAAATGGCCAATGCTTGGAGTCACCACCGAACATTTTGGGCTAGGCATGATCGAATGCCTATTGAAACCTATGTCTTGAGTTACAAAACTTAAAACATCGATCCCATGGTCTACGTAATACAAAGATTTGCTATTTCGGTTTGAGAGTTAGTTACGCATGATGAGCCATGAACCTTTTCGCGATGCCCGAAATCGATACCTTACTAGTTATTTCTTATCTTGATTTTGATTCTTTCAGTCTTGACTCATCATTATTTCGATATAACCCTCTTTTAATGCACAAATTTTATGAAAACAAAAATCCAAGTTTTGATAAGAAGATTTAATCTCGTATACACCCTAAAGAGATAGGGAATATAGAAATTATCAATAAAAATGACCTCTGGATTTTACTTTGAAAATAGAATGTTCTACTTTGGGCACTGGAGAGATGCCTATGCGAAACTTTACCCTTAATTTTATTTGAAATGATTTGGAAACATGAATGCAAATGATCATCACAAAGAAATTATGTTAGTAACGCAACAAATGAAGTAACATAACATGGATCATTCAATACGGTGACAAAGAAAAGGGATAGACTATTTGAATTTATCTTGCAATTAGCATCGATTATCCGGGAATAACCAAATTGACAATTTTTGAGATGCATCTGGGTTCCTTAATTGAAATAGGTTTGTTTGACACATTCATGGAAGTCCAAAAAGGAGAAAAATTTAATTGTAGTTGAAAGACATGGTTAGAGTATCCCTTCAAAAAGATAGGGTTGGAGTATCCCCATGGATGACAAATAATTTTGACAAAAGAAGATTTTTAAATCTTGTCAATTTTGAAAAGCGAGGTTGGAGTATCCCCTCGAAAGGTCCGGGTTGGAATATCCCCATGGATGACAAATAATTTTGACAAAGGAAGATTTTTAAATCTTAACAATTTTGAAAAGTGGGGTTGGAGTATTCCCTCAGAAGGTCAGGGTTGAAGTATCCCCAAAAGTGACATGTCTGACATTCTTTAAAGAAGTTAAGTTGAAACAATTAAGTTGACAAAACTTTGTAATTTAGAAAATGAGTGAGCATTTTGATGACTTTTGGCAAAAAAAATTATTATGAATGAGGATGGTAAAGATGTAAAATATGTTCGTGCCTTGATACGAGCCTGTAGGAGGTTAAAGCATGTTCTCGAGTCTGGTCAGGGTGATACAGAGACATTAGAATGTCTCAAGATGAAATTCAAGAAAATAACTTCATTTTGACCATGATCGAGAACAGGGGACAGCATTAGGCAATCCCACTTTCTGAATTTATTTTGGATTTATTTGAAGGCTTTAGAGGACGAACATCAGAAAGATAACTTGATGATGGTCAATCTAAAAATATTCTTAATATCCCAAAAAATCATTTTCTATGGAAATAAATTTTCAAATTTGGGTCAATTACACTACTGACAGAATATGCGAGGAAAAAGGTGTGTCAAAATTAAAAAAATCATTCCAGACTCATTTGGTATCGAAAATTGTAAATAATACCTTTCGAAAAAGGGAATTTCATTTTAGGAAAAATGTTGGATGGATTTGGAAAAATTGTTTACTAGGCCTAAAGGGCCCAACCAGAATGCACTTTGTTAACTCTAGGGATTCCAGATAGTCTAGGTTTGAAAAATTATAACTCTTTCATCCAGACTAATCTAGGGGTGAACAAGACATCGTTTTAAAGATATTTTGACACACGTTCAGAGAAAAATATTGTAAAATTCAAGAAAAATCATTTAGAATTTTAAAGTGATTTTTCAATTTGTAACAATGATGCTGCCAGTAGGGGACAAAGCAAAGTAGAAGATATTTTTTATTTTCTCTATGTTTATGGGTCTAAACTCGAGTCATCGACATTCACACATCCATAACTGAAGGGAAGAGTGGCCTGAGTGTTGCGAACTCATTTGCATAGCCCCAGAGTAATTTGGGATGATGAAACAGCCCGTTGATCATACCACTCAAGGTTTTGACTAAAAAACAAGGCATAAACATTTAGGGAACAAGTGCAAGGCCATTTTCATTGGAAAATCAAAAGTTTTAAGCTCATTTAATCAAGATCACAGATCTGAAAAACTTTATCTTCCTTAAGATTTTTAGTTAACTTTAAGGAAAATGCTAAGTTTATGCTAGTCCTCATTAGTTGAGGTTAGCATGCTTGGCTTGGGGAGGTTTTTAAAATAAATTTTTTTATAGCCATCAAACATGTATTTTGACAAAGAGAAGACAACAAACATACAAGGGGATGGCACATACATGAATGGGGATGCTAACTTTACCAATGGTCTAGACAAAGAAAGTGTTATGCAATTTGACAAGAAAATGTTATGGATGCTGAAAATGAAAATGATTCACGACAAGATCCAAGCTAATGTATAAATATGCTTGAGATATGTTAAGCTAAGGATTCATCATGGATTAATCATAACGAGATGCATGGAAGTGGCATAAAATGCATGAGTAATTTTGCACATCAAAGGGGCATTAAGGCATTGAAATCCAAACTACCACAACCAAAAGCCACAATAATGCATGAGAATCCTAAGAGGGTGATGGAAATATGGAGAGCTCACTAAAATGATGAAGATGCTAAAAAATAGAAAATGAAAGTGATAAAGTAAAAAGTTATACCAATAAAACTTTAATTTTTGGCCAAATAGTTAGAGCAGCAGAGATGGCTTAATTTCCCTCTCTTCCTTATTGTTAATAAGCAAGAAAAAAAGAGAAATAATAAGGTTTTGGTTCTGGTATGGATGAGGGTAATTTTTAGAATGTGTAGTGGTTTAGAGTGAGTGTTTTAGGGCTATTTTTGGGTGCTGAGTGAAGAGCTATGGGATTTGCTTTCTTGATGTGTGAATGTGTTTTGGAAGCTAAAAATAAGCTGGAATCTAAAGTCCCTTAGTTGAGATATAAGTAGTCTATTTGTACTAGCATTTTGGAGCCAAATTGAAGGTGTTTTGGGTCATTTCTCAAAGGGGACAAAGTGATGTCAGCTTGATGGCTATAGAGTGGTGTAGGGAGCAACTTGCTGCCAATGTGATGGACATAGGGTGGCTGGTTTAAATACTGAAATGATTTTCCAGCAAGTAGGGTGGCTGATGGTGATCTTGGTCAATAAACTAGGGAAGAGTAGGGTGATCATGTGACATTAACCTTTTTTATCTAATTAGACTTCAAAAATTTCTTGATTAATTCAAAAGTCCATATTCGTAATTCGATATGGGTTTTGATCTTTTCTAATGCAAAGAAATGAGTTAAAATCGAGTTTTGGATCAATGGTGGATGAGTAAAAAATTCTCGGACCATGGAAAATGGCATGCATGTATCGATACATTTGGTCCAAAAACCTTGAATATATCGATACATAATGATACAATGATCATTGTATCGATACTATGAACTATTATATCGATACATGTTGCTATGTATCGATACATTTCTTTACAGAATGCATGTTTTGGTCTTAGCGTAACCTAGTATTGATACATGAGCTCCTATATCGATACATAAGCTCATGTATCAATACAAATGGGGACATTTCAAATTTTTTGATCATTGGAGCATTGTATCGATACATGAGAACCATGTATTGATACATTCAAGCAAAATTATGAATTTTCTCATATCTTTTATCCTCAAACACCTTGAACTACGTCCTTTGATGTTACATCTTTGCATTTATCTTTGATATGATCCATAAGCCTTCTTGACCTCCTCAAAAAAACTTTTTCGCTGAGTGACTCGGCCCCTTTCACGTCCATGTCCTAGATTGTTAAAAATTTGCCCAAATAAAATAAGGTGTCTACAGTACCGCAAAAGAAAACTTGATGAAACATGAAAGTTTTATTTTTGGAAGCCTTAAAAAATTCTAGTTCGCTATTTCAGCAACGGTATTCCATCATAAAAAATAATCGATGAAACCACTTCCATGTAGTGGAAGAAATCTATAGACTATTTTTAACATTGGATATTTCTTTTTTTTATTAAAACACGTATTATGCTGTAAATGTAATTAAAGAGTAACACCTAGGATCTAGTTTGACAAGAAAGTGCTAAAATAACTCTAATTTGGTGGAAAAAGACTAAAAATGGCCCCAAAGATTCTACTTTGACATGGACGTGCTAACATAACCTTATAAAACCTAGTTTTAATGCGAAAAGGTTAAAATGACCCTAGGAGGTTCGGTTTAGGTATGAAATGCTAACTCAACCCTAAAGTTTGAAAGTGAAATAAAAATATTAAAATATCCCTAACACTCAATTTTGACATGAAAGTGCTAAACGTGACCCTAAAGGTTAAGAAAATGACATAAAAGTACTAATATATCCATAAGGCTCAGTTTTGACATAAAAGTGTTAAACACAACCCTAAAAGTTAGGAAATGACATAAAAGTACCAAAATGTCCCCAAAGATTTGGTTTTGATAAGGAAGTGCTAACATAACCATAAAAACCTTATTTTAGTGTAAAAATACTAAAATAACCCAAAAGGTTTGTTTTGACATGAAAATGCAAAACTAACCCAAAAGACTCGATTTTAATTAATTATACTCAAAACAAGCTAATTAACTAGGTTTGACCTAAATGACTTGATTTTAATTCAAGGTTTGGCCAAATGACAAAAAATGACCCTAAGGTTTAATTTCTTTTAAAAAAATGAAAAACATTATGGACAACTCTGGACTTAAAACTATAACCTAACTTTGAAAATTTATTTAAAACTAACAAGAAACTAACATTAACAAGAAGCATTTAAACAATTACGAAGTTTCAGCTTACATTTCTCTGATCTAGCAAACCAGATCAACCCCAAACTTGGACCGAAGCTTCTCCTTTACTCTTTTACACCTCTACCATTGTGATTCTCCAACAACCATCCCAAAACCTTTAAACTACCTTATGATCAAATCCAATTATGGTTTTGATTTTACTATTGGTTTTCTTTTTTTTGATTTGTTAAAAAGCCAAAATTAATCATAAGATATGGCATCAAGTCCTGTCTCAAAACCTACATTGCCTTAAAAAGTGAACCCAAACTTGAAGTTCAATATTAGACATAGACCTAAGTATGACCCGGATAAAATTGGATTTGTTGGCCTAGAAGCCTAAAAGTGCAAATTTCAATTTTCTTAATCTAATTGAAATTTAAATCCAAAATTAAACCTAAATAAATTGAAAATATTGTGAGGTTTAGATGTAAATTATGTCAAAAATAAAAAATTTTCAAAATCTCATGTAAATTATGTCAAAAATAAAAAATTTTCAAAATCTCATGTAAATGATTCTCAAGACATGACTCGAGACTCAATTTGGGACTTAACGTAGGACATGATTAAGGATTTAGGTCTAGCTTTATTTGAGACCTAACTCAAACATTGAACAAAATTATGTTACTACAATCTCAATGATAACAAGGAGATTACATGATATTTATAAGTATACTATTATAAAAACAGAGGTGTGATACTCATAAATCATGTCATTTTTTATGTAAGTGTGTTTGCTACCCAAAGTGTTATCATTTACTATTGCATCAACATATGATATAAAATGTGCTTTAGAATCTATAACTTTCAATCACTCAAGCATATATTCAAGCACATGAATTCAAGTTTATTTTAATATTCAAGCAAAATTTGTATTATAGGAGTTTTCCACTTTTATAATAATAGAAAAATGAGAAAAATAATCAATCTAAGGCCCACACTAATTTTGCATGAAAGTCATAAGTCAAATCAAGGTTTGCAAATACTTTTGCATGATAAGCACATTAAATGAAAATTCAAAATTTTGTTAGCATCCATGTCCAACTCTTTCAAAGAGTAAACATATGATTCTAAAACATATTTTAATCAATAATCTTAAGTAATCTTTCACATGCATATGCAATATCAATAAAAACGATAAGCTCATACAAAATTTTAATAAGACATAAGTGTTCATGAACAAATAAAGTTTAAATCATAGCAATATACTTAATCTAAAACTGTAAGCAAAGTGGTATAGGCTATTAAAAGCTGGTTTAAATTAATCAATTAATTTGTATAAGAATGTCAAGACATAAGATCTTGATCCATGAGTTAAGTTTAAAAATATAAAGCTGTTCAACTTAGAGATGTATTCTAAGATTTATATAAACTTTCCAATCATTAAGAATATATGACGTATTTTATTCCAAATACTATTCAACTCATATATATGATAAAACTTAATACACATAGTTATGAACTTGTATTTCATAGATTTAGCATTTGCCTTCATCCTTGATGTACTAAGCATGGTTTTGATGAAGATATCATGCTTTGTATGCTTGTATTTGAAATGCAAGTGTAAGCTCATCACCATTTTGTTGGAATATGCCCTAAAGCCAATTGGATAGTTATGCATACCAATCATTTATACAATCAGTGATAAAGCTTTTCGCTCATCATTAGTATGAAAATATATAGTTATTACATACTAATTAAATTAAGCCCATAGAATATAAAGGCCTTGCAAAGGAATTATAAAAGGGTTATAACTTTGAGATCTTTAAGCATTAAAGTCATTTTCTTAAAATTATTTCTAACATTGTATCATCAAGAAATAGTATTGTTAATGCTCAAGGACTAGTATATGTTAAGTCTCTTTACTTATGAAGCAATTGATCCCATAACGTGAATTATCGGGATATTTAGGGATAACATGTTAGTGCTTATTACATTTAGTTCAATGAGCATGGCTCGTTATGAGAACTCCATTTGGTAACTTACTTAAGTGTCTATGGAAATGTTTTCATATTTTAATTATGTAAGTAGTCCTTTAACTTGTGCTTTTAAGTTATCTTGCATGTGAATTATCATAGTTTGATTTCATTTTATTGGATCCTAATAAATGATTCCTAGGTAAGGTGCCTTTGGGTATGGCATAAAGCATGCAAAGAAGATAAATGAGTATTCCAAAGAGGATTCACCATTCCAATTGATAATGAGGAGACTTGTCTCATTAGTTCTTCACTTAGGTTAACTTAATGAAGTTTCTAAGTAGAGGAAGATGAATTTAGGAGAAATTATTTCTCTAGTTTATAAGATTAACCATAAAATGAAAAAACTAATATAGAAAGATTTCATAAGTAGATACTGCAATATTTAGAAGGTCATGATGCCTTGCTAGATGCCTCTCATGATTTTGAATATAAATTAATTCCTTATTAATCTTAGATTCTAATTAATTTATATTTATTGTCAACATATTGGAAGCCTAATAGGTTACATATATGAAAGTATATTTTGAGGGATTAAAATTGGGATTTAATTAAGTGTGATTTGATTGAAAAAAAAAGCTTAAATAGATAAAGATTTAATGAAAATGTTTAAATAAATTGAAGGAACTAAAAATTCATGGAAATCCTAGGCTAGAGTTTTGGCTAAGGAATAGGCATAAAATCCTTTCCTAGTTGACCCCTCCATGTGTGAAAATAGGAAAATTTTTCCCTATTTTTAGCCCTATTCACACCATATATAAGGAAAAGCAAAATAATTTTGTGTAAGTGGTTGCCAAAACTTGTATAGAGCAAGGAGGAGAATATTATTTTCTTATCTATTTTTTTTCTAGCCACACACCTTGAGAAGATAGAAAAGAAAATTACTCTCCAATCAAATTTGGCTCAAAAAGAAATAGTTTTCATCCTTGTCTTCTTTCCTAGGTACAAACCTTAGAGAGAAACATTCTTCCTAGTGAGTTTTGGTAAGAATGAAAGAGGATAAGAAAGCTTTTCACTATGACCTTAAGACACTTTGCTAGCATAAAGGAATTCCCTATCTTCGAGAAAATCTTGGCAAGTAGTTGTGTACATTATTGTTGGAGGACAAACACTTTGATGGCTCAACCTCAATAAAGCTTTTGGTATTCAAGGATACACGAGTTATTATCAACGTTAGATCACAATATCTATGAGTTTGCAAGATTTAGCCTTATGCTCATGTAAGAAACAATTTAATTAATAACATGAGCATAAAGCAAAAATAAAAAACATAAAGAAACAAAGATGTAGCTAAATCACAAAAGATTATACTTGTAAAACTTTAATGAGATTAAGTAATTGTAACATCATGAGATCACCTAAAAAATATAGTAGTCTTGAGTTTCAAAATAGCCCATTTATTCTTTAACATCAAGAAGAAATCCTAAGACTTTAAGCCACCTAGTGTTTGGCTTTTATCTAATCACAACAAAGGAAAAATAAAAACCTTTTTCATGGTAGCATTGGAGTGCTTGCAAAATCCATGCCACTAGTTTAGGTTTCAAAAATTGCTCCTCGAAAGTAGAAACCATGTTGAATGTTTTATACACAAGGGAGAAGAAAATGCATTTCTACCTTAATAGATTTAATGTATTTAAGAAAGAACAAGATTTCTTTCTTTCCACTTTAATCCACCCTTTTCTCTTGAGCAATCTACTAAGAAGCAAGGAGGAAGAGAGAAATCAAAAAGACACCAAACATAAATAATTCTTTAAGGTTAAAGACCATTAAGGACATAGGTCTTCGTAGCATAATATTTATTGTAAAATTGACTTGGCTAATTAATTGTCATGTCGATTTATATCTTATATATAAAACAATGAATATAACTTATTATGCAAATTTCAATCATTAAAACTAGGTTTTAAAGTCTTACATAATTGTCCTTACTATTTTGTTGACATAATAACCCTATTCTACTATATGAAAATTTTAACTATTAAACTTTTTATTGAGAGAGGACTCTTGTTCATCCCATTATGGCTTTGAGAAACTAAGTAAGCTATGATGCAACTAATTAGGTAGGTAACACAGTTTACCAATTACATCTCTATCAACTCCTATATTAGTTAGGTGCAACTCTTTGCCTAAACACATTGTATGTGCTTCGCCTAACTTTTCTTCTAATGGTTATGCAGTTAGTTCAATGGGAATTAGATGACATGGAGAAATAAAGTTAGAAGAGAGTGAGAAATTAGTGGAGAGATAGAGGTTAGGGAGAGTAAAGGGGAATCCAAATGTAGAGGCTGAAGTTAAGAAGGGTAAAGGAATTTTTTTTGATTTCATTGGAAATGAAGATGCTTATACATAATTAAAAGCAAAATATGGGAGGCTGAACTTGACAACGTATATTAGTTTGTCATTTGATTTCTTCTGAATTTGTTGAATGATGTGAGATTCCTTGACTTACATCTTTATTATGAGGGTTCCAGGGAGTTATCTTCTGGTTGGTAAAGGAATATGCTTATGGTTAGCTTAGATTTTAATGGATATTGAGTGCGGGATTGGATTGGAAGGACTGCTCTGCTTATGAGTTTGGCATTTTGTTCTTCGCATTTTTTTTATTGATTATTCCTTTGTGGATCTTGTATCCTCATTTATTAATAAGTTTTCTTATTATCCCTAAAAGAATCATTGCAGATTTGTAGGTTATAATAAGTGCAAATTCAAGATAGAGATAAGCTGTTTATTCTGAATTTCAACAGGCATGTTTGTTGTTTCAATGGAAACATGCCAAACATATATAATCTAAAATAAAAACTTTTACATCACAAAGTTTATAGTTGTGGAAATATTTGTTTAGTTGTTTTGCCCCATCAGATCTGTGAATGAAGATATATGACCAAATTCTTGTCCAGCTGAAATGCCTTGTTTAGAACATCAGGAGTAGACCAAAGATTGACGGTGGTCACCCCTGAGTTTCGGCTGCTGAGACCAGCAAGGTCAACAGCATAAGTGTTCTGCAAATTATAGATGAATCTAGTGATCATTTGCAAGCAATCAAGTATCGATCTCATAGTTTTGAATGTCAAAGAATGTATCAGATTAGACCATGTCAATTAAGGATTTAAGAGACTGAGACCATGTCATCTGCTACTTGGACATAGAAAACCATCAATCTTGAATCTTTTTAAATTTTTTATTACGTTGTACTTCTTAATTCATGCTACTTTATTCAAAATTAATGAAATCTGAGTGAAGTTAGCTGGCCTATTGCGAGAACTCTAGATGTTAATCTTTTGCCACCCTATTTCACCATCAAAAGAATGAACTGCAAAGAATGCACTATTGATCTTAATAGTTCTTTTTAACCCAGATAACAATGAATTAATTAATATAAATTACCCTGAATTTCATGAGAAAGTTCATGTTCCATGGAATGAATATTGTTCTTCATGGATGGCAATGACAGATATTGCACAAAATGCCATAACATAGGAGCCAATACAAGTAGACTTTTACTTGATCAGATTAAATCCACTATTTCTAATGATAGAATCCATGCAAAAATGGTAATACATTAACCAAAAAATGTGCAAGATGTCTTATGTGAATCGATAGCAGAATCAGCTGTTGCCTCTACTAAATGGCCAAATTTTTTAACAAGGATTATTCTTAAACATATAGCCAAATGGGTTTATATAAAACTTTTAAGGGGGTGTACGGATGATACTTGAATCTTGATTGTGTGACAGTTGTTGTAACTGACAAGCCAATGAGAGAACACCACGCCAATTTCTAAAACTCCAAGAAGGAAAAATGAAAAAAAAAACAAAAAACAATCATGTGATGCATTTCGTTATATGAGGAAGGGGTAGGTCAAAACTAAAAACAAATTGTAATAATCCATATTATCTGATTAAAATAAAATATGTAGAGGTTTTGATAAGTCAAAGTACATAAGCAACCCCTTTATTTTATATTTCAACCCAAGAATTATACTAAATTCAACAAGAAGAATAAGTCAAAACATTATCAAGAATAAGCTATTACATGAATTTCATGGGTGTAAGAAACATTCCTCTAGTTGTTATCCCACCAGAACCTGGACTGAAGTTGTTTAACGATATTCTGATCTAGCTGGAAGGTCTTGGCAAGAACATCAGGATTGATGACAGGGTCTGAGCCAAAGACTGCATTCGTAATGGTGATAACCCCTAGGTTTTGGCTGCTGAGAGCAGCAAAAGCAACAGCATTGGTGTTCCCTACATTGAACTGGAAATGAATCAAACTGACTGGGAAAAAAAAGACATCTCCAGGGTAAAGGACTTTGGTGATGAGACGGTTATCCGAGTTGGATGTAACGAAGCCAACATAAAGTGTGCCTTTCATAACGACTAGGATTTTGGTGGCACGAGGGTGAGTGTGAAGGGGGTTTAGGCCACCGTAAGGTGCATAGTCAACTCAAACCAATGAGATGCTAAGAGTGTTAAGCCCTGGTATTTGGGCAACATTGACTGGAGTCATAGTTGATCCCACTGGATTTGATGTGTTTTTGGGGATATTTAGCCCTGAATAGAAGAAGTCTTCTGGAGTTGCAAGTTTTGGGTCCTTGCAGAACTTGCCATTAACAAAAACTGCATAAAATGGAAAGAAAAATATTACTACTTTACAACTTTGACACTTTTCCAATACTTTTATTAGTCATTTACCCATGTTTCTCCAGTTTAGGTGTTAAAATGAATACATACTGCAAAGATGAAGTTCCAAAGAAAACAAAGAAAGAATTAAAGAGCATACCACCATCTTTGGCATCATCAATTGCCACACAAAAGTCTTGGAGAGGGCTGGGGTCCGAGGATAAGACAAGTTTGGAAGCCAGAGCCAACAGAACAAATGATACAAGGAAATGAAAACATTTCATTGTTGTAAGTGGCAGTCTTGAACTTGATTGAATTCTTCCAAGTTTTGTTGCTTGAGGGGTGAGAAATCTGATTTAAAAGCATGCCTATTTATATATAGCAGCCACTGAACGGGTCCATTATTATTTTCATTCTTTATTATTATTATTATGATTCTTATTATTATTATTTAAGGATAGATGTTACCAAGTCTACAGTAATTACTATTTTTAAAAGAAATCTGAATGCATCATTCTTTATCTACTCCACTCCTTTTTCCTCATCGAATTTAATCTTCCCATGCTTACATCAATATATTTTGCAATTATGAACAATATATACATAGATATATATATATATTGCATTGGAATTGGTCGTTTTTACACGCCAAGTTAATAAATATAATTTTTACACACCAAATTAATGTTTTTTTTGTTTATTTAACTACTCTTTTGACTAAAAAAATCCAATTTGATTGCTTCTTCAACTATTTCAAAGTTACTGTGCTCCTATATCTATAGAATGGTGAAAACTATTTCCATTTTGCTATAGTTAAGATAATAATTTAGCAGCGAGAACAGTTTCAGCATGTAACTTCTATTTGCAGATTACATTTTATATATCTACATATGTTGTTTCCTATCTAATTTATACATGAATCTGGTGATAAGTTCAAAGCAATTCGTTATTTTGCTAATTAATTAATTTGGTAATTTTCCGGACAGCTCCTAATCAAGCATGGATACTGTTACAAGAAATGTTTTTGAATTGTGTTAGGGTATCCATGCATGCATATCTCAGATTGAACTTTTAAGAGATACAAAAGTACAAGTCTTGAATCTTTCTAAGGCTTTTCTATTGCAAGACTACTTCTTAATTAAGCCATGCATGTGTTATTTTATTTGAATTAATTAATTCATTTGTAGAAGGTTAGTTAGCCGACCTGCAAAAACAATCCCTTAAATCATTTTTATAATAAAATTATGAAAAGAATAAATTGAGAAAAAATGAAGGGAAAAAATATCATATTAAAAATTTTCATAGTTATTCTTTTTGTCAACCAACACATAAGATAGAATCAATGCATAATCCAAAATGGTAGTTTCTTTAACATTTTAACTAAGCAAGTAAGTAGCCCTAATTTCAAGCACCTAAACATGTCAATCTTCGAAGGAAGGATATCAACACATAATACGGATATGACACAATATGAACACAGAATAATAAGAATTTCTAAAAACAAATAGAATACAAATATGACAAAAAATAATAATAAAAAATATTTTATAATAATATAATAAAATATAAAATTAATACTTTTTCAATTAAATATTATATGTAAATAGTTTTTTAATTTTTTAAAATTATTTTGAATTTAAAAACATGAATTTTAAAATATCCATTAAAACCAAATTGCGCATAATCGATTTTATATTTAGGAGAAAATACAAAAAAATTCATTGTGTCTAGACGTGTCTAGCCATGTCTTGACTATGCTTTCACCATGTCTATTTTTATTTTTATTTTTATTTTTATTTTTGACATGACCTCTTATATTTGACACATATTTGATCATGTCATAACCATACCTATAGTAAACACATATCCAACACCTAAAATATTCTCTTAATAGAATGTTCCGTACTCTGTAGATGTCATCACTTAGACAATAAGAATCAGAAAGATGATAGAGCCTGTAGTATACATTCATATTCTTACAAGCATGAAAACTCTATGCATGATCAGGTTAAATATGCCGGCATGGTGTAATGTAAGCATGACTATAAAATATGGGGAATTTTTATATTTGAACGAGAAGTGACATATGGAACCTGCCCCGCTTTTAGCATTTTTATGCTTAAACAATGCCAAATGGCAAAATATTTTCAACAAGGACTATTATTTAGTGTATCTTATATGCCCTTGAGTTGCCTGCCCGCAGCCTTAGAAACCTTGGATATTTGCTAAAGTCAACATATGCATATGAAGAGAATATGACTACTTCCATGAGAAAACTATTACTGTAAGCAAAGGAAGTGGGAATTCGATGAAGAAACATGGGTAGTAGTTAAAGAAAAATTCATTAGATATTTAAAAAATTTGCAGCAGACTTGGTAAGTATTTCATTTGCTTCCTAAAAATGAAAAAAAAAAGACATAGATTAGTTTAAAGACTCTAATTCATAAATAGGCATATATTCTCCAGCAAAGTTACTCATCCCTTCCAAAGCAATCAAACTTAGAAAAATTTAAGCTAGAAAATTAGACTATCACAATGAAAAGTGCTTATTTCCTCCTAGAATTGTCTTTCTTGTCTCTGGCTACCCCATTTGTCTATGCATCTAACCCTAGCCCTCTCCAGGACTTCTGCGTAGCCATCAATGACCCCAAGGGTGGTGGTATGTTTTGTTTTTATCTCTTGCTCTTAAACTTGTGCTTTAAATATGTGACTAAAATAAAGCAACTCAAACGCAAGTTGCATGGTTTCTGCAATCTTTGCATGGCATAATATGGAAATAATATATTGTTTTTTCATGTCTTCTTATATGCAGTGTTTGTTAATGGAAAGTTTTGCAAGGACCCAAAGCTTGCCAAAGCAGAAGACTTCTTCTATTCAGGGCTTAACATCCCTAGAAACACATTAAATCCAGTAGGATAAATAGTGACTCCTATCAATGTTGCCCAAGTATCGGGGCTTAACACTCTTGGCATCTCATTGGTTCGAGTTAACTATGAACCTTACGGTGGCCTAAACCCCCCTCACACTCACCCTCGTGCGATTGAAATCCTAGTCATTGTTGAGGGCACACTTCACATTGGCTTCGTTACATTCAATCCTGATAACTGTCTCATCACCAAAGTCCTTTACCCTGGAGATGTCTTCATTTTCCCAGTCGACTTGATTCACTTCCAGCTCAACGTAGGGAATGCCAATGCTGTTGCCTTTGCTATTTTAAGTGGCCAGAATCCTGGTGTCATTACAATAGCCAATGCAATTTTTGGATCAAATCCACCCATTAATCCTGATGTTCTTGTCAAGGCTTTCCATTTGGACAAGAATGTGGTGAAAAACCTTCAGTCAAAGTTCTAGTGGGCTAATAGTTAGTGCATATACACTGTTTCATCTCATATACTTAGGTTTAAGTTTTAATTTGTTTGGAATTATGTTTGAGCCGTTTCCCTCCATATAATAACAATTTATTTATTGGAAAAGAAAAAAAAAGAGAAGGGTTTGCTTTTGTGCCTATGCTTATGTAAGCCTTTTTACTAAATATACGAATAATATTTTTAATGTTGTTGTTGTTTTCACTTCGATTAATGATTTGATTTTTTTTCTTTCAACTTTTTCAAAGTATGTTCCATGGCATATAGTAGACTTGGGCAATGCTGCTCAGCCCAACCCTAAGTTTGAATATTTTTATTCTAGACAAGCTCGACTTAGTCTAAAACAATAATTTTAAATTAAAATAATATAATTTTATTTAAATTTAATTATAAAATATATAAATATTAATAAAAATATTTTTTAATATGATGAATAATAATTCAAATATCAAATATGAACTTAGATTTAAAATTAAATAAATTAATACTATGATCGAGCAGCTTATAGCTAGGTTTAGCGCATAGTCTTTAACTTAACTAAATTAGATTCCTCTGAAACAAAATGTTAATATCTATAATACACTGCAAATGCTCCTTGACCCACACACAACCTCAAAAACTTTTACTAATAAGAATAAATAGTAAAATGCATTGTAAGATCAAATAAATTACCCATGGTTAATATGATCAATAAATTTATTGGGTTAATAAAATACTTTTAAGTTTTATTTTTATATAAAATTACATATATCAGTGTAAATTAATTACAATTATAATCAAATAATTTTTAAGCAAAAAATAATAAATGAGTTATCAACCATATCAAAAAATTTTGATTTTAATATATAGAGTATGCTTGGTAAGGTGGATCAGTTAACAAAAGATTAATAATTTTTTTACAACTATCCAAAAGATGAAAATAATGGGTGGTATAAATTAAGTGTGTATATTTATAAAATTATCCATTATTTTTAAAATTTTATTTTTAATATTTTGTTCTCATTTTCAATTATACTAAATAATAGATGGAAAAGAATTTTTTAAAAAAATATTTTCCTTTTTTTTTCTATCCTTTCATTATTTTATCTACCAAGGTAGTCAGTACCGTACCGGTGGATGCACCGTTTTTATTTTAGTACAGGTACATATTGATACCTGCGTGTTTCGATGTACCATTTCAGATTTATCAGAGTTTGAATATTTAAATTTATATATATGAAAAATATTTTAAAATATAAAATAAACGAGATTAAATTAATTTTATATATTAAATATTCATCAATTATATATAATGTTCTAAAAAAAACTTTATCAAATATAAAAAAATCAATATCAGTTAAGTAGAAAAGCTGAAATTTTTTAATGATCGTTAAATTATGAGTAATTATGTATAACATTCATCAAATTTAAAATCAATGTTGGTTTAACTTTTTTTTTTACAAGCTTATATTATGTACCAGTCGATATAGCTATTTTTGGTCGGTACCACCGAAACAGGCCAGTACCTACTGGTATGGCTGGTACAAACTGAAACCAAGACTGAAACCAAACTAACTATCACTGATATCATTATATATCGAAATCGGTATGTATCGATCGTACCGGTACGATAACAATAACATTGCTATCTACACTACAAACTACCACCAAGCAATGCCAAAAAGTTTGCCTCTATTCTCCAAGCTAAAGATATAAAATTGGATTATGGATTGCGTAGTTATGCAGCATTTGGAAACCCCAGTTTAGGTAGGCAACTCAACACATAGCATATCAATCATATTATTTCTTGAGCTTGATATCATAGTAATCATACATCAGTAATTCTTTTATTAGGGTGGACAATCAGTTAATTCAATTTTTATATATCAAGAATTGATTAAATTGAACAACATATTAGAACTGATTGATTTAATCAATTATTGAAATATAAAATCAAACTGATCAAATCGATCGATGTTTAGTGTTCAAACTGATTTAATCAGACCAATCTTGCTTGGTTTAAATAATCAGTTTGTTTGATTTAGCAACCTAGTTTGGGTTGGGTTGGTTAGGTTTGTGTTTAGGTTATGGTTATATGGGTTGTAATTAAATTTATATTTAAATACTATTTTTGGTTTAATCCATTAATTCGATTTAGGAAAATAAAACCACATACTAATCTATTAAATAAATTTTAACCTAGTTAGAGAACCCAACTTAAGTTAAAACTAAAAAATGAACTCAAAAAACTTAATACCATTGGTGTCAGTTGATTTTTTCGATTACTCAAATTGTTGCTCTATTGGGAATGCCTTAGGTTTGAAAGACGTTTATTGTATTTCTTTAAATTTGAACTAATTAATTATATTTATGTATTTGAGGTTATTCATTATATCATTGCTATTCCATCCTCATTCTATTTACAAGTTAAAGTAAATGTAAGCAAATATTTCTTATTGACTACTTATATTTAAACCATTGGAATGTTGCATATAATGGACTTTACATGCAAGAAGACAACATTCTAAGGTAAGTAGTCTAAATTGATAGTCTTTAGTCTATGGAGTTAATGTGAGCAATTAACTTAATTGAAGACTATTATGTTGTCTAAATCCCATTGTTGGCTTGTCTTGGCTTTCAGGAGTGAGCCAACTTCTCAATAGAGGCATAGATATCTTGCCCAGAGATGGTGATATATTGGATTGCACCAAAGTATACTATTAATAAGTCTGTTTAAATGGATTAATTCACTTTAGATGTTCATTGTGTAGTTACCTTAATCCTGAGTAAGTAATTGACTCAATGTTTGTAATTACAGTTACTCCCCCTTCTGCTGCATTGTATTTATGGCAGTTGTAACTGACACTCTGTATTCTTAAATTTTAAATTTCAAAACCTTATGTGCGCAATAGGTTATCTCTTTATGCCATCATCTAATAGCCCAAATGGCACCAAGGGCCAAAACCCGGTCACTTTGTAATAGCCTTTTGCCCAAAGAGCAATTGTAATACCTTCTAGCGTGTCGATTGACAATATGCACGATTGCCTAAACACTATTTTGACCCATGAGGTGACCAAGCCTTAACTGTGAAAACATGAAAAGACATTGACATGGCCACCTAACAACAACTTGATCCTAGATCAGATGCCTTCCTCTAAGTGGCCACTAACATCTTGCTGACAGATTTGGCTACAAGAGATAATAGCCTGATAGCTAGCCCAGTGTTACCCGTATTCTAGTACCATCACCTGATAATATATCCCCCAACAACACTTATAAACGAGTTGCTGAAACCCCAGATGGGGACACTTTTTCCTTTTTGCCCTTTTACGCTTTTCCTCTTATATTCTTCAACTTTGAAATTGACTTAACCATTAGAGAGTGCCCTGGAGTCCTAACTCTGGCACCCCTCTAACTCTTCTTGGTGTTGCAGGTCATATCTTTGCTCTCTCTTCCATCCCCTTCAAAGAATACCTTAACACTTTAATTAATGGTTTAGTAGAGCTCAAGCTCAATTGTTATATAAATTTTGTCTTAATCTTTTAAATAATTGTTGAGTAATGTTAGAGCTCAATTAGTATAATAATTTTGACTCAAATCAACTCTATCATTCCCTATTAATAAGAGATTTTTTTTCCAATTGTGGCTTTTTTAAAGAACTCCTTATGGCATTTTGTTAATATAAAAAACCATGTGCCATAAGAATTCAAAAGTTGGAAGACAAAGGCATTTAATCAAGTTATTCATTTAATGAACAAGTTAGATACTTTAGCAAAAATATCTTTTGCTATAATATTTTAGTTTTCTCACAATAATTATTATAATAATTAAGCTCAAACAAGAATAACTATAAATGACCAACTTTAGGCCAAATATTTAGTTGCAGATTTGCGTTTATGGAAATAAAGTTTACCCAAATCTAAGCTTATACAAAATTAATATTTGATCATCCTGCAATGACCAAGCGATAATTCCATGACCAAATTATCAAAAACACTAAGCTTGATTGTCATAAACCAAAGCTTCCAAGTGTCCAACCTCAAATAGTTATCCATACAGGTGACTAAAAAAACTTCAACAAGGAAGAGACTTTATTGCCAAGTGCTATAATAGTAGCTTAGGTTTCAATATACCTTTTGTTGTACTTAGAAGACCTTGATTCAATAATCAAAACAAAGAGAAAAAAACTAATTTTCCTCTTATTGCAAAGGAGTTGGTGCAATCTTCCACAGAGATTCTAGAAGGATGTCACCCAACCTTATATGGGTCTTCTTTAGCTTTGGAAAGCCTCTATTCTACTAAGAGGGATGACTAACAAAGGCTATAGCTTAGGGTTTAAAATATTAATTTTTGAGATATTATAATTTGCCCTTGGCCTAACATTGGTTAATAATAATAATTTTCTAATGAAATAATATATCCATAAAAATATAAAATGCCAATTGAACAATGCTATTGATATATGATATTAAGGTAAAGAGACCAGCCTAATTTATCATTTAAATAAACTTTTTCTTTTTTTTTGTACGTTTAAATAATTAAACTTTAATTATCAAAATCACAATCAGAAAAGGTAACACCTACTAAAATATACACATATTGTGTATATGTGTCGATTAAACAATTTAATCTTTATTATTAAATTTTTCAAATTTAACAAAAAATTCTCAAAAAATTCTTAAAAGTGGGAAATTTAACCATGATAACATCTGCAAAAACAAATTTCAAAATTCCACTAGCATAAAATTAGAAGTTAATTATTTTACCTTGAAATTTGTCTTTTTATATGAGATTTGCTCTTCATGACTTTTGAAATGGCGTTAATTTTGTCACATGCACCTGCGGTCATTAAAGCATATTTAAATAGGTCTTGAAAATGTACATTCCCTTGAAGAAAATTTACCTCTACTGGGGCAAGTGCCTAATTTTGCATCTTGGATAATTTTGGACTGAAGTAAAAAGGGCACGAATAAAATTAGGTGTCTATAGCTGCCCCTCTTTGGCCGTTGGTGATAACCAAGAACAGGGCAAAGACCAAATAGACATAATTTTGTTAAGGTCATACAAAATTTTTCAAAAAGTTTTGTTTTACACACATATATATATCAACTAAAAAAACCCATGAAAACTCCGTCGATCTTTCTGCTGAACCATACAAAGTTGGACATCATGCTTCATTGATTTCTAACCAAGTGAAACTAAACAATAACAAATGAACCTTTCCTCCAAAGGATTCTATTCTAACATAAATGAACCCATTCCTCATGTACACCTTACTGGTGATTATAAAGGATTTTGTTCTAACATAAATGAACCTATTCCTCTTGTACAACTTAGCAGTGATCATAAAGGATTCAGTTCTAACATAAATAAACCTATTCGTCTTGTAAACTTTAATTTTGATCACAAAGGATTTAGTTCTAACACAACCAAATGAACCTAATCCTCCTGTACACCTTACCGGTGATCACAAAGGATTTGGTTCTAACATAAGTGAACCTATTCCTCCTGTACACCTTTCTGGTGGTCACAAAGGATTTGGTTCTAACGTAAACCTCACCGATCCTTTTGCTTAATTAGATGAAGTTTAACCGATGCTTCGAATATCACCATCAAAGCTTTGTCTTCGAATATCACTATCGAAGATGTTGAAAGGATGCCATTATCGACTAACTACTATTCTAACCCGCTACGTCGGGCATAGATTTTGGGAAGTTTCATTAAAAAAACTTTTGAATGCTTTGAATATCATTATCAAAGCTTTGAAATGATGCCACTATCGACTAACTACTTCTTTGGCCAGCTACGCCGGGCATAGATTTTGGGAGGTTTCATTAAGAACAAAAACTTTTGAATGCTTCGAATATCACTGTCAAAACTTCGAAAGGATGCCACTTTGACTTACTACCATTCCAACCAGCTACATCGAGCATAAATTTTAAGAGATTTCATTAAGAACGAAAACTTTTGAATGCTTCAAATATCACCATTGAAGCATCTTCAAAGCTTTCTTTACCTACCTTACAATAGGATCATGTGAGAAGGTGATAGATTTTGGAAGAAAATTATTCAATCTTTCCTAAAAAGCTATCAAATACCAAATATCAAAATAGTTTTCATTGATTTATATAATTTATATAATATATACAATTGGATAAATATCTGTTCAAGGCATATTAGCAAACTTCTGTTAAAATAATGAAAATTATCATAATTCATCGAAATTCTAAGATTTATAGAATGAGATCACATTATCATTTTGACCTAGGGAAAAGTTTACTTGATCACAAATCTATGAAAATTTCAAAACAATTTCAACCATGAATTTTCCAATATCAAGAATGATAGATATTCTATTACGATCATGGCATGGAATAAGTTAATGCAATTTATCAAAGGGCCATAGCCTTCTACATGGCATCGCCTTAAGCTACTACCTTGACACTTAAGGTCTTGATCTTGCTTGTGACCCTGAGATTATGGTATCTCCTTACTGCTATATTGGACGAAAATCCATAAGGCTCATGGGGTATAATAGTCAAGGAGCTTACTTTGTTCCAAAGGCTCATCGATAACCACCTCTACTGTTTATGCAACCGGATGCTCCTGCTTTCGTTGACCATGATGGTGATGATATGGAGTATGATGTGCCTTTTCCACCCCTCAGCTCTCAATACCTTATCATCCGTGCCTTTGGATGTGCAAACCATGTATGCTTCCATTATGGGCTATCCTGATGCATGGGAACGATGCTTTGATTCTTGGGATCACCACTTCGATTCTATTGATGCTCGCCTTCCTAGTCTCAAGCATAGTCACCGGGCATTGATCGAGCAATTCCATAACTTTTTGATAGCCTTTCCTCATGCTCCTTCACTTGCTTCTCCTCCTGCTTAGGCTCCTCCGGCTAATGATAATTAGTCATATTAGACGCCCAATGATAATTAGTCATATTAGGCTTATTTTAAGATCGCTCAAAAGTTTTTAGGATTTTATAGTTTTCAAACTCTTTCTATTCCCTTGAACATCTTTTGATTATTTTGTTGCATATATTCAGCACCTTATTCTCAATGAATTATCTTTGATTGTGCACAATATAATTGCATTTTCTCTATTGCTTTGTATTGGATATTGAATTGTTTTGATATAACAACAAAAGAGAGAAATGCTATAAATTTGCCAAATATGTCTTGCATCTATTGATATGATGATATTATTATGCACTTGATTATTATGATGATGCATCGTGTTAGAACCAAATAACATGTAGATATTGAACACTTTTACATGCTATAGCTTGATTTGCGAAAATCATGGGCAATATTGTAGATTTAAAATGTTGTAGCTTTAAAGGACTATTTTTTTAATTTAAACTTTTGAAAAAAATTGCTTTTATTGAGGAGGAGTTTTTCATTACAAATCCCAACAACTTAAGGGGAGTCATTAACAAGCAAATTTATCTTAAGTTTTTTTATATAAAAAATGAAGAGAATGTTAGCTTTAAATTAATTTCGGTTTTGATATAATAATAACATAAGCTAAATTAATTTGTACTTAATTGTTTCAAACTTTGTACTTGTTTAAATTGAAAAACATTTTGAAAAATACTCAGTTTCTATTTTCTCAAAAATATATGTTCCAAAATGCACACTTATACTTAGAATATTTTTGAGATATGTTTAGGTCAATTTCAAGCCAAGAAAAATCATTTTACAAAGGATTTTAAAGGGATGTATCGACACAATGTATAAATGTATCAAAACTATGTTTAAAACCTTAAAATGTATTGATATAAATCAGCATGTATTAATACAACACAGTGAGTATCGATAGTTACCCTATATGTATCGATACAAAACCTTCAAATGTATTGAAACAAAAATCATTTTACAAAGGATTTTAAAGGGATCTATCGACACAATGCATAAATATATTGAAACTATGTTTAAAACCCTCAAATGTATTGATACAAATCAGCATGTATTGATACAGCACAGTGAGTATCTATATTTACTCTATATGTATCGATACATTGCTTAGCAGTAGCTAAAGTTTGGTTGAAACCCCTAAATATATCGATACAAGTGTGTCTACATCAATACAAGATGACAAGTATTGATACTCAACCTTATGTATCAATATAACAGGCTGTAACGATCATAATTTTAATTCTTGTATCGATACTATTGATATTGTATTAATGCAACAACGTGGGTTTGAATGAAAATAAGCATTTATGAAGGCTACAACAGCTCTCCAACCACTTTATTTAATGCCTAACATCTATAAATCAATTCTAAGTTATAAATAGAGGTTCTTAACAACTAAAGAAGCTAGAGATACTAAGATCAATTAAGCATTGAACAACAAAAACTTAAAGTCTTCAAATTCTTCATTCTTCTTATATTCAATTTATACTCTTTTAAGTTTATTTGTATCTCATCTACTTTATACTTAAATTCCAATAAACATCCAGCTACAAGAGGTTTTAATTGTTTGCAAACATTTCATTTATATCACAAAAAGAGTTGTGTGAAAATGAGTGAAATCACTTAAGAATTTAAGAGGATTAAAAGGTTCTATCAAAGCCTTAAAAGAGAAAGTTGAAAGTTTATACCTTAGCCTTAAAGGTAATAATTTCATTAGTGAATTATGGTAATCACCTTGGCAAGAAAGTGAGAAAAATAGAGGACGTAGGTTCCGAGTTCAAGGATTGAACCTTTATATATTGATTCTTTGTTTTTATTATCTTTAACTCCTTTTTACTTTTAATTTATTTTAAATTTTTGTAAAAGATAAATTTGTGATCAATTTTTTAAGAACCAATTCACCTCTTCTTGGTTCAATCTTTACCTTAAACTAATAGACTTTCAATCAAAGTCCCTGATGCACCGAGAATCTAAGCTAATCTTTGCTTGAAAGTTAAAGGGTTCAAAGCCTTGCAATATATTCTATCAGCCTTGGCTTTCTCAATATTGAGTAGCACAATGTATTTGTCAACTGTGGGGCCAAATCTTCATGATTGAAAGAGAAACATCGATATACTAAATTCTAAAACTAAGATGCTGTCTACAATAGGTTGACATCTAAATAGACTAAGAGTAAAAGAGTAATGTCTTTCTATCTTTTCATGAATAGTTCCTTCTTAGTATTATGCAAACTGGTCCATGCATACTTCAGATCTTGCCAGTCATTCTAATGGTACCCTATCTTGACACTTTCATGCATTATGGAAACATATGTGGGTTTTAAGATGGCCCCATCGTTGTCGGCACTCTAACCATGCTCAAACTTCCTCAAAAGGCTTCATATCTGAAGTGGACTATTGCTCCATGACAGACATCCCTTAATGAACACTGAACCATTGCCCAATTATCCCATGATGACAATGATTATGATGAAATAATGCATGCATGAAAAATAAAAAAAATAAAAAGAGAAATGAGTTAGTAATCACATGAAATAATAGGCACAAAGATAAAGGAATGAAAGAATAATAATAAAAGTGCATCACAACATTTGCCCCAAGAATAGATAGTATGATACCTAGGGCCAGACATAATGGTTGTGAATGTTGAGACATTGAACGAATAGCATAACAGTGTGTCTACATTAAAATTGCCTTTTCATGAAGTGACATGATACCTCATGAGGACTAAGATTAACCATTTAAATGGTGATGTTCATTCATCACCATCTATGTTAAGTACATGCTAAGCCATCGTTTGGATAGCATGATGGCTTATTTTGATCGGATATAACTATTTTAAGATGACATTGCAGGTAATGGCATTCGCTTGTCCTCACACACTTATTAAAGAGGATTTGCCATTAAATGTAATGACATATCCTAAAGAGCTGATCATGCAAATAAAATGATAAATGCAAGTGATGATGTTTACCCATTATCACCTACGTAACGATGGCATATAAGAGTAAAGGTAAGAAGTGTTTCCTTAAGTGATTCTACTCTCTGGGTTATTCTAACAGCACTTCAGTATGGTTTGACATGGTTTAGCTCATAGGGTTCACTATATAGGTTTGAGTTGGCACCTAATTCGGTATCCAATTGCTCTTTCATCTGGTAGGGATAGCTGAGGCACCCCAATCCTAGGCCTATCATAGGATTGGTGGAATATGTTTGATCTGGTGTATGTATTCTTTATGCAAATACGAAGGGATACTTACGAGAGACATAGGTAATTTACACCTCAAAAGGTCTTGCCATGCCTATGCGAAAGGTTACTCATAAAGGCAGATATTTCACTTTGTACTAATAATTAGGGTACTAACAACACTATGGTGTTTGGTGGGAATATAGTGTAAATGCAAGTGCATGGTGTATGTCAGGGAAATAATCAAACCTTTTTATTTTACCCCATATTACCATGCTTATTTAAATCAACATTTATTCGGGAACATAATAGTCCCTAACAATCACAAAATAAATCCATGGAAAGTAAAAGGTTAGAAGATAAAAATAAAAGGGAATCATAACTAAGTAATAATGAAAGTTGAAAAGCCAAAGACGTGCGAGGCATAATTGGTCATAGGCCTAACTCTCTAAATGGTCCTTAGTGGAGTCACCAAGCATTGCTACGTGTCCACCTTTAAAACTTCGGATGATCTGAAGGGCTTAGCACACTTGACTTAAAAATGTACGATATTGGTGGTGGATAAGCCTATAAGTTATTCCATGATCAAGATTTGGATTAGACATAGTAAAATAGAGAGGAGAGAGATTGTCAGGTGAATCGCTTATCCAACTAATCTCAGATGGCCACCACGAAGTGGCCATCCACTGATTATTCTGGGCTAGGTAGGATCGAATGCCTATTGAAAAATTATTTCAGGTTTCAAAACTCGAAACACCTATTCAAGGTCTACAAAGTTCATAGATTCGTTGATTAGGTTTGAGAGTTGGTTACGCGTAGAGAAGGATTAGCACTACCATTATGACCAAAAATGGTACCTATTAACTATGTCTCGCTTTGATTTTGGCTTAATCGGTTCCATTTTGTCATTATTTAGATAAAATCCCCCTTTTTATGCATGAAGTTCTGGTGGAAAATGTAAATTTAAGTTTTATAAGGAGATTTATATCACCTATGCACTGTAGAGGTATAAAGAGCATAAGGATTTTTATAAAGATAGTTTTTGGATTAAATTTCAAAATATGGATATTCTGTATTCTGAACTAGATAGATACTGACACAGAACATTGTTTTGTAAAATTTTTTGAAAATAAATTTTAAATATGAATGTACGATAGTCACTACAAAAGGAAACGAATTAGTAAGATGACAAAGAATATAATAATATCACAAATAAACAATCACAAATAAAAGAGTTTAAAAAATAGGGTGATTGGAATGTATCTCATAATTCTCTTTGATTATTGAAGAATAACCAAATGACAATTTAGAGATAGTTTTAGATTCGATGGTAATTTGTGGGACAAAAAAGATTTTAATAAAAAACAATTTGGGTCATCCGAAAAAGAGAAAATTTTTAAATTTTTTTGAGGTAAAAGTGGAGCTGGAGTATCCCCTCGAAAAATAGGGTTAAAGTATCCCCAAAGATGAAAATTTGAGTTTTTATAAAGAATAGGGTTAGAGCATCCCCTAAGAGTAGTAGGGTTGGAGTATCCCCAAAGATGAAAATTATTAATGTTTTAAAAAAAAATCTTTTTTTTCATTTTTTAGAAAAAAAGATTTTGAAAATAGAAAACAATAGGTTTGTATAAAAAATTTTTCTGTCTTAAGCTTTGATTTGAGTATAAATGGCTTATGTTGTACAGGAACCAATCGAATGTATTTCCAAACATTCAAATGTCCTATAAAGAAGATTCAAAAATTAGGTTAAAAACAAGGATAGCATTGTGTCATCTCTCTTCTTGAATTTCTTTTGAGTTCTTTTGAAGGTTTTAGGTGGTGAATAAGGTGCCATTGGAAGGATGAATCAATACGGTTTAATCTAAAACTATTCTAAAAATCCTAAAATATCATCTTCTAGGCAGAATTAATTTTTGGAATTAGGTTTTTCTTGGCACTAGCAGCATATGCAAGGGAAAAGTCATACCAAACTTTGAAATTGTTTTTTAAGCTCATCCGAAATTGTTAAATCATGAACAATACCTTTTTGAAAAGAGAATTTCATAAAAAGTTTTGAAAAAATTTAAATATTTCAAAAAAATATCTGATAGGCTAAAATGGCCCAAACAAAATATTGTATACTGGTTCTAAGGGTTCCAGATAGAAAAGGTAAAAAAAATTATAGCTCAATCATCTAGAATGATCCGAAGGCAAACAAAACACCTTTGGAAAGGTACTTTGATTCCCTTTAAGGGAAAAATATTAGAAAATCAAGGAAATATTTTGGTTCAAAAATGATTTTCCAAACTTATACTATAATGCTGCTAGAGTAAAATAGGGTGCTATTAGATATTTTCAGGTTTTTCAAATATAGGCTCGAGTTTAGGATGTCTGAACGTTTATGACAAAAAAAGGCAAGTAGCATGGGCATCATGAATTCATTCCACAATTTCGAAGTAGCTTGGGTGATGAAACAACCCGTTGCACATGTCACTAAAAGGGCATTAGACTTAAGATCAAGGCTTAATACTTTAACAAAAGAAAGTAGCATTTCTTCCATGAATCCAGACCTAAAAGGTTTAGATTGGGAGATTAATTTTTTGAAAACATCAAATCCATCCTATTCTTCATCTATTGGAGGTAGCATGAACTTAACTTAGGGATTTATTTTTGAAAATTATATTCTTATAGGTAACAAGCATGCATTTTGACAAACAAATCATGAATAAAATACAACATGCACAAAGATAAACAAGTATTACACATGCAAACATACAAAGATGACATTTTTACATGGAAAAGGTAACAAAAATGCAAAGAGATGACAAATAAGATGCATGGAGTGATATGAACATATTCAACAAAAGAAAAGTATGCTGAAGTTGTCAAGATAGCATTTTTATATTATGAGACTCATTAAAATGCAAGAAAATGCATGAACATACTTAATGCAGGTTATAAAAACATTCAAACATTTGTTAAGCATATGAGAATAGATTAAACATGATAGAAAATGCATAATTACCTGGGTGCTTTGATGACGAAATGAAACATAAGATATTTGGCCTACCATGCAACATCAAGGCATCAAGAGAACATTGACATCCTAAGACTACCATCCTAAGACTACCACAAGCAAGGTAGTAATGATGCATGAGAACATTAGAAAGGTTATGGTAACATAGAGAGGTCACTAAGGTGATGAAAATGTTGAAAAATTAGGGAATATGCAAAGTTAAGTGGAGAAAACATATCAAAAGTTTCAATCTTCAGCCTTTTCTTTGAGCAGCAACTTTGAACTAACCTTTTTTTAGAGTTAAACAGAATAAGAGTCATAAAAAGGTGGGCTTTTTAGTTAGGTATGGATAAAAGGGAGTTTTAGGAGGGAATATGAGTGAAATGAAGGTTTTAGGAAAGACTTTTGGTGATGGTTTTGAAAGGCTCCGAGAATGGAAAAAAGTTTCTTGGTTTTTATGGCTGCGAAATATTGAGGGGATATCTAGAAGTGGGTGTCTTTCTATTGAAAGTTCTTTTTATGGTAGGTTTTTCTTTAGCTGAGTCTAAGGTTGGCTTATATAGCCATGTAACTATGAAGACAAAAGATAAAAAAAGTAAAGATATTTTGGGGTTTTAGTGCATGTACCTCATGCAAAGATCAGGTATTGTGCTCTATTGCCATGCAAACCCATTGGCTTGCTCAGCAAAAATAGTGGTTCTAGGCTACTTTATGCAGTTGAGTATTGGGAAAATTCAGCCTTACCTTTTAACAAATTGCATAATCTCATGAAATGTCCCTTGTCAATTATTATTTAGGCCTCAAAATTTTGTTTAAATCCAATCGCAAGCCTAAAGATGAAGCCTGGTATGAATTTTGATGATTTTTGGTGCAAGAAACATGTTTGAATCAAATTTTGAATCAGTGGTGCAATGGCTGAAAATTGGCTAGAATTAGGCAACAATGCCGTTATGTATCAATACAGAACCTTGTGTATCGATACATAAGGCAATTTTTACCCATGAGTATCTATATAATGAAGCATGTATCAATACCAAAAGCAAAACTTTGTTTCCATTCTCAAGACTTAGAGGTATGTATGGACACTAAAGTTTGTGTATTGATACATTTTGCCAAAAATCACAACTATAGCTACTACCAAGGTCTGTATCAATACAACCATGACAAGTATCGATACATCTCATTAGGTCTAAGATCAAATCCTCATGTATTAAATACTACACATAAAAATTTGAATTTTTGTCTACATAAAAGCCTTGTATCAATAATTACGCACTGATATAACTTTCACGTACCTATGGCTTCCTGAGTTACCTCACCTTGACCTATGTACTCATCTGAATGACTCCAGTAATACCTCGAATATTGACCTTTGATGCCTCATTTTTATATTTTTCTTTAAGCCTTAGTCAGCTAATAGTGCCTAATGACACAAAACCCGACATTCATCCCCCAGTTTTTATTTTTTATTTAATGATTCTATCACCTTTCAATTATGTCTCTGGATGCCAAAACTTGACCCAAAGAAAATGAGGTGTCTACAATAGGTAAAATTGATTTTAACCTTAAGTTGATCATGGATATTATATGAGGGTATTACACAGATGACAAGGTCATTGGACTAAAAGTCTATTTATAAAGCTTATGTAATGTAGACACCTAATTTTGTCCGGGCTCTTTCTCCAACAAACTCGAAATACCTGAGACCAAGAACTTAGTTGCCATCGAGTGAGGGTAGACTTCCTTTAGGTGAATTGAACATTTTCAAGACATTTTTAGTCTTGGTTAAATAGTCGTAAGTGCACGTGATAGAAAAAATGTTATTTCGAGGGCAAATCTCAGATAAAAATAAATATTAAGGTAAAAAATTTGCTTTTAAATTTATTCTTTTGAAATTTGAAATTTACTTTTATAGATGTTATCATAGTTAAATTTCTCATTTTTATAATTTTTTTGTAAAGTTTAAAAAGTTGACCGTCCTATACTTTTACTAATACCCGTGTAGTATTTATCCTGATATGCATTCCAAAAAATAAAAAATATTCAAGAAAAAAAATCCATATTGGCATTTTATACCACGAGGTACCAAACTAAGTTTTGCATAAAAATTCATATTAAATTAATTTTTAAAAATTCAATTTATTTTATGAGTTTTGCATTTTTTCCAAATAATGATTTTTTCCATAAAGGTTTTTCTTTTAAAATTTTACGAGTTTGGATTTTAAATTATCTTTTTCTTACAGATAAGGCTTTTTAAAAATTTCTTGTATAATTCAATTCTTAGAATTTTTATAAGAAAATTTTATTATTTTTATTGTTTGGGGCCAAATTTCCTTAATAGGCTTAAATTTGGTAAATTTTACTAATGGGCCCAATAAGCCCATTTATATCTCAACAAGTCCAATAAGATTTTCGAGCCTATTTTTTATTTCCCATCAACCCATTTTATTCTCTACAAGCCCAACAAGCATATTGCTTAATTATTCCAACAAGCCCATTTCATTTCGAATAAGGCCCAATGAGGCCTATTTTGATTGTTAACAAGGCCCAATAATTTTTTCTCTTTCTAACACTTTTATTAATTTTTTTGGACCCAAAATTTTTGCATAAAAATTTAATTGGGCCTTTTACGTGTTTAAATTCAATTTATTATTTAGCTCTCAATTCCTTACAATTTAGTCCCTTCATTTCAATTTTCATAAAACTTGTAATCAAAATTTTTATTTTTCATACATTTTCAATCAATAATTATGCTTAGTTTTAGAATCATACAGTTAAATAATAAAAGAATTAATTTAATTATGATTAAATTTTATCATAAAATTTAATATCATCGAAATAATCATGAAACCTAAAACCTAGCTGATATAGCTCTTACATTTAGATCCTTGAATAAGTTCATAAAAGATAAATTTAATTAAATCAAATCATATTATAAAATAAAAAAAATCTAAAAAGTTAATTAATAAATGAACAAATAAAATAAAATAAAAAATAAAAAAATCCTAAAAAATACTAGAAGCATTTAGCCAAAGGCACTTGTTTCAACTTTTGGTTGAATTTCTTCTCCTATAAATAGAGGAAGGCTATTTAATTTTGGCCCTTGAGGTTTTAGGAGAAAAAAATACAAAAATAGTAAATTTCCTTCGAATTTTAAGCTTTCCAAGGTAATTTTTTTTATAAAAAAGGCTTTAGTTTTTATTGCTTTCATCTATTTTTCTTCCTTTTAGTGAGCTAAAATCATGCTTATGCTCATGTTGAAAGGCCAAGTATGATAGCTATGAACCAAGTTTCTTGATTTTGTTGTTTTATTTAATTTTTATTGATAATATGTTGATTTTCATCAAGACTATTTGTGTTTGTTGATAGGAATAATATCATTTTCATTTATATATTGTTATATTATTTTTTTTAATTTTCATTATGATCTATATTGGTATATTCATTGTTTATCATGATTTTATGCTTATTTATATTTGGTAAGAATTATGACATGTATGTATATAGATATTCATGAAAATATTTGATGGAAAAAAATATTTTGAAGAAATACATGTTGGCTGAAATTCCATATAGTCTTCGGATAATTTTTCATGCTTAATTTTATGATGTTTTGGATTATTTTGTAATACTAAAAATTTGTAGGGACTTAAAAATAATTTTTTAAAAATTTTGAAGGCCTTGGGAGGGTGATTCAAAGCTTGACTGGATCTGATTTTGATGATTTTATGATATTTTGATTTTTTTGGATTATTTTGTAATTATGAAAAACATAAGGACTGAATTACTATGATAGCAAAAATTTTCCCATAGCCATCCAAGCTTGGCCAAATCCATGTTTAGATTTTTAGAGCTGTTTTTCATGCATTTTGAAAAATTTTGGATGTGTTTCACATATTATTAACCTTTTAGGGATGTTTTTGTAAATTTTGAAAGTTTAGGGACTTGTTTGCAAAAAGGTGGAAAAATGTTTCCAAGGCCAAGGGTATTTGGTCGAACCTTTCATGTGATTTTTGATGTGATTGCCATGCTGATTTTGTTGTGTTTTATGTTGTTTTGCGACGTTTATTTTGAATAGGGACCAAGTTATAAATTGTAAAATTTGGTGTCCATTAAAAAAACCTTGTATTATAGGGTCAAAAAAGTCTTTTATAATGTCAACTTACCCATGTAGGGTATTTTGGTTATTTGAGGAATATTTCTAGCATTTTTTTTTCATTTAAGGGTTAAAATGCAAGTTTGAGAAACTTAGGGACCTATTAGCAATTTTTGCATTTTAGGTCAATTTCGATGTCTAAGCTACCCATCGAGGATCAAATGGGCATTTCATATCATTATCGACTTCTTTAGGGTACTAAGACATTATATGTCAAAGGTACACCTTATGTGTATTTTAGTAATTTACCATAGAATTGAGTCTTTGATAATGACCAAGATACTTCTAGGTCGAAGATGCACAATAAGTATATTTTCATCATTTATGAAGTCATCTAGTCCTTTAGGATTACTGAAATACCTTAGCGTCGAAGGTAAACCTTAGTGACATTTTAGTAATTTATATTAAAACCAAGTCTTATGTGATCACCAAGATACTTATACATCGAAGGTGTACAATAGGAATAGGTTCATTCATTTGTAATGTTATCAAGTCCTATAGGGTCACTGGGGTACTTATATGTCAAAGATGTACTTTAGGGGGCTTAGAATAAATTTTATTATTTTTCATAAAATCAAAACTTTTGAAAATAAAGGTAATGTCTCTAAGTTAAAGTAGTTTGTGAAATGTCTCTCTGCATATGAGAGAGGTTTTATAGATTATTTTAATAACAAGATATCCTTTTCAAAATTGAGATTTTATGAATTTTGAAAAAATAAAACCTTTTGTATTCTTTTAGTGCTCTAGTGGGATGCAAAAAATATTTTGATTTTTGAAAACATTTCATATCCCTTCAGCTTTTCAATGGGTTGTGAAAGAGATTATGATAAAACCTTTCGTGTTCCTTCGGCCTTATTTTAGGGTATGAAAGATATTTTGATTTTTAAAAAAAGTATTAAAAATTCAATTTTCTCATATAAAATAATATTTTGAATTTGGAAAATTTTGATATAAGAAAATTATAATTAAATATGAATATTGAAACCAAGTAAAGATTATAATTTAAGTTAACATGTGGTTAATAAGGTATAGGTTGCCAGGCATCATGAGATAAATTGATCCTTACTTGTGATTGTAATCGACTCCCAGACCCTTTCATATGATCTCTGGTATGAGCGTAGACCTCGAAGTTTGTTTCTAAGATTTTATAACCCCCAAAGACAAACTTTGATAGGTGACCAATCTCACCTAGCCAAAATAGATTGGCAGCAACTCTTAAATAAATGGTCGATCTAATGACTATTTAAGGTTAAGTCGAGTGAACGATTCATCTTGACGACTCAGTGTCCAAACACGAAAAGTAAAAAAATAATAATGATATGGACCCATAAAAAATATAAGAATAATGATAAGTAGATATCTATATATATAGAAACAAGGGGTACACCCGCCTTTTAAGTCAGGCAATTTATGATTCGTATCCTAGCCATGTTACGACACGCAATATGGTAAATAATTGGCAGTGCAGTCTCAAGTCTTTAGTGATATGGCTCTAAGATTAATAATTATGTGATTATTTATTTGGTATAAAATATTTAATACATAGATTATTGGAGCTTAATTATATATGTCTAATTGGTCCCTTCACTAGCTCAATATAATTCCTTCAATGATGGTTATCGATTGGAATACCCAAAGTTGAAAACTCTCAATGTGGTGAAGTATTGTGCTGGGTACACTCTTTAGGGATGTAGGCATTTTCTTCAATGAATAGTAAAAAATGATTTTTATTATTTGTTTAGGATATATATTTCATTTGAGTAAATATTTATTCGAGACAATAATTAGTAATTTTAAATTAATTATGTTTACCTTCTAGTAAATATAAAAATTAATTTAAATTAAATAGATAAAGAAAATTAATTATTTATATAATTAATTTGGTATCTATAAAATTTTATTTAAATATTTATTTATATATAAATTAAATATAAATAAAATTCTAAGTAAATTTTTATTAAAAATTTATTTATTATTTATTATTTTAATTTGCAGTTAAATAATTATTTTACTATAATTAATTTTATTTCATAATTGTTACATAATTATTATTCAAATAAAGTTGCCAGGATCTTATTTTCAATTAGAAATGGAGTTATGGAAAATTATCTAGATAAATAAAATTAACGGTTTAATTATAATTAAATTAAGAATTTAGATTAAATAGCTTAAACTCCTTAAAATGTATCATGCCAAAATAACATCTGGGTAGATTAGGGTTAGTCAAAACTTGAAGGATACCCACACTAGGGTATACAGCCAAGAAGTTTAAAGGGAGGTAAAATAATTATTTTAGTTAAATTAAAATAATGAAATTAGGACCACCTTGTAATCTAATATAAATAAAAGCAACAATATAGGGTTTTAGGTTAATCATTATGCCACTTTTAGGGTTTTTTTATCACAACATCTCATGATTATGAACCTGTTCACAGAAGATGGTCTTGAAGAAAAATCTAATTGTGCAATCTGGAGTTGATCAAGATGAAGAGTGCCCATACATTCTACCATCTAGGAATTTGATTATGTTTGTTCTATTGTATATGACAATACGATCAAGTATGATCTGGTTTAAACATTTTTTAAATTTTGCTACAATAGTTGATCTGATTTTTCTACAATTTCATCTCATTTTTTCTATCTATAATGCTTAGATGCCATTTAGCTATGTGTTTTAATGCTATCTTGGATTAAACTTGATGTTTTTATGGATCTTATGTTGAAATCATGATTAGAATTGGGTTTTCTTGATTTATGTTTGTTTAGCATGATTTGGTGATGATTTCATTGAAATGAAATGATTGAGATTAATGTTCAAATGGTCTAGAATGCTTACGAAGTGTTTTGGTTGGTTTGATTTCATTAGATCCATGTTGTTTTTGTTATATTGAGCTAGGATCCTTGCATCTTGAACTAAAATCTAGTGATTTTGAGATGAAATTCTATGTTTCTAATCATGATTGAGCATTTGACTAATTAAAGAATGTAAAAACTATAAGAAGTCTCAGAGCAACAAGTAGTCAGATTACAAAAATTTATAAAATAACTTATAAACATAGTAGTGGAAACATAAAATTAAAGATAATCTAAGACTTCTTAAATAAGACCATCTTGCATGATTTTGATCAATCTTCAAGATCAAGAAACATAAAGATCTATTCAAGATTCAACTATACCTCAATCTTAAGAAGACTTTCAACAATTCCATGACCCAATTACATGAAAACACAAAGCCCGATTGTCATAAACCAAAGCTGTCCAAGCATCTAGCCTCTAAAGGTTATCCACATAAGTGACCTGAAAAACCTTTAATAAGGAAGAGACTTTGTTGTCGAGAGCTATGCTAGCAGCCAAGGTTTCAATAAACCTTCCTTTACACTTATAAGGTCTTGATTCAATAATTAAAATGTAGAAGAAAACAATCTTTCTCCAAGAAGAGCCAAGATTGGCAATCCCTCCTTAGGAAAGTTAAGGGAAAATGCAAACCGTAAATTTTGGGGTCTCTTAGCTGATTTTCTAAGTGTAATCTATTCATGTAGGATAGCAAACATGGATTCATATAGTTGAGGGTTTAAAATTTTAATTTTGATAAATTACAATTTTGCCCTTAGCCCATATGAACTTATTTAAATTAGGCCAAGTAACCATTATTTGTATTAAGCTCAGTCTCAATTTAATTTTTATTAATCACCCTCATGTGGTGACCCATTGGGCCCCTATCATATTGGCAATAAATATAAATATCCAATTATGAATATTTTATATTTATAGGCCAAGATTGGCATCAAGTAATGCATCATGGCCACCCAATGTTGTAACATCGCTTGGATACGAATCTTGACTAGCCCGACGTAAAAGGCAGATATACCCCTTGTTCCTATATTTCTATTTCTATCATTATTTTCTATTATAAGGGCCATATTATTATTATACATATATTTTTATTTTTTATGGGGACTGAGTTACCAAGATGAATCGCTTACGCAACTTAACCATAAATAGTCATTACGAAATGACTATTTATTTTGAGTCATCACTAATATGTTTTGGCTAGGTGAGATTGGTCACCTATTGGAGTTCATATTTTGACGATTACAAAACCCTAGAAAAACAACTTCGAGGTCTATGCTCATACCAGAGATCATATGAAAAGGTCTGAAAGTCGGTTACAATCATGAGTAAGGAATTATCCCTCTCATGATACACGATAATTAGTACCGTATTAATCTTGTGGTAACTAAAATTTTGATTTTTGATCAATCTCAATATCCCATATTTAATTGTCATTCCCATATATCAAAATAATTTTTTTTATGATATGAGAAAATTACGTTTTTAATATTTTTGAAAATGAAAAAATCTTTAGTACTTGACCAAAGGATTAGAGGAACATAAAATGTTTTATTGTTATCTTTTACACCCCACCGGAGAGCTAGAGGAATACAAAAGGTTTTAAAAATCAAAATATCTTTTGTAACCCTCGAACAGTCGGAGGAATACAAAAGGTTTTATTTTTCAAAATTCAAAAAATCTTAACTTTCTTCTTTTCAAAAGGATATCTTGTTATTAAAATTATCCACAAAACTCCTTCCATATACTGAAAGAAATTTAACAGGCTACTTTAATTCAAAGACATTGCCTTAATTTTTAAAAATTTTGATTTTATCAAAAATAACAAAAACTAGGAATCCTTAAGTACACCTTCGACATAAAAGTGTCTTGGTGACTCTAAAAGACTTGGTTTTAAGATAATTTACCTAAATGTCCCTAAAGTATACCTTTGATATGAAAGTATCCTAATAACCTCAAGGACTTGATATTATCATAACAAATGAGCCTATTCTTACTATGCACCTTTGACATAGAAGTATCTCAGTGATCATGTAGGACTTGGTTTTAATGTAATACTAGTAAAATATCCCTAAGGTGTACCTTTGATGTTAAAGTATCCCTGCAACCCTAAAAGACTTGATAACTTCATAAAATGATAAATCTGTACCTATTACGCACTAGCACATTTGACATAAAAGTATTCTAGTTTTCATAAAGAACTCAGCTCTAACAAAAATTATTAAAATACCCCTAAGGTCTTTTTTCAACATAGAAGTATTGCAGTAACCCTAAAAGACTCGATAATGATATGGAATGACCATTTTACCCTAAATAGGTAACTTTGACATCAAAGATGGCCTAAAATGCAAAAATCGCTAATAGGTCTCTAAGTTTTTCAAAATTATATTTTAGCCCTAAAATGGCTCAAAATGCTAAAAATGTCCCTAAATGACCAAAATGCACTAAATGGGTAATTTGACATGAGAAACGACCATTTTGACCCTAAATGCAAGGTTTTATTAAATGGTCCCTAAACTTATCTAACTTTACAAAATAGTCCTCATATGAAGTAAACACAAAATCAAACAACAAATACATCATAATCAACATGGAAAACATTCCAAATATCAGCAAAAGCATTCGGCTAGAAAACCTTGGCCTTGGAACATTTTTTTTACCTTTTTAAAAACAAGTCCTTAAACTTTCAAAAATTGCCCCTAATGGATTAAAAGTATATGAAATGCATTCAAACATGTTAAAAATGCACGAAACACACCCCTAAAGATCCATGATGTATTTGATCAAGCATAGTGGACCTTAAAACAAATTTTTATTTTTACAATTTGGTCCTTGGAGTTTTTATAGTCACAAAATAACTTAAAAAATCAAAAACATCATCAAATCACCCATGATAAACTCTGCCAAGTACAAAAATTCCTTTCCAAGGCCTTAAAAATTTTGGAAAAATTATTTTTTTATGCTCTTGTAAATTTCAAATATTGTAAAATAATCCAAAACAACTTAAAATCAAGCATAAAAATTCCATCTAGCGCAACCATCATTTTCGGCCAGCATCAATAACCACCAAAATAATTTTTTTCATCACATGATTTCATAAATATCAATATAAATATGTGTCTTAATTTCTACCAAGCTTAAATATAGGTAAAATCATTATAAATAATGAACATATCAACATAAATCAGCATGAAAATTCCAAGGAAAATAGCATAAAAATATATACATAGGAAAATAACGTCATTTCCATAAACAACAATTGTATTAATGAAAATCAACTCAATTTAAAAAAAAAACATAATATAACAACTAAATAAAGAAATTTTGATCATAGCTTTCATACTTGGCCTTTCATTGTGGATTAAAATCCATGAGCTCAAGTAGTCACAAAGCTTGCTAAAAGAATGAAACAAGCTTTAAATAAAGAAAAATCAAGAGTTTTCTAAGTAAAACTACCTTAAAAGGTTGGAAAACTTGAAAAATTCAAGAGTTTTTGGTGCTTTTTAGCTATAGAGGCACTAGCCTTCTTATGAAAACATCCTCCCCCTATTTATAAGTAGGAGGATTAGCCAAGAAAGGATGAAATCCCTCTTAGCTGGATGGCCATTCCTTTTTTCTTTTTTGTTAATTTTATCTTTTTCTTGATTTTTCATGCTTTGATAAAGTTAAATTAATATTTTTTTGTCCTTTTATGTGCACATTAAATCATAGTCAACAACCTATATGCATAAGTCATGTAACCTAAGCTTAGGTTTCATAATAATTAAGATAAAATTAACCTTAATATCAAAATTCAATCCCAATTAAATTAGTTCTTGTATAGTTAACCTATCAAATTTTGAATTTGAACATAATTATTCATAAATTTTTGAAAATGCAAGAAAAAAATAAAATTTTAAATTCAAATTTCATAAGAAAATAAAATGGAAGGACTAAATTGTAAGAAATTAAAAGTGATAAATTAACGATTTTAATTACAAATTTAATTACATAAAAGGCCCAATTAAGTATTCATATGAAAATTTTGAATCCAAAAGAATTAAAAAAAATCTTAAAGAAAAAACATTATTGAGCCTTATTGAAAAATTAAAATGGGCCTAACTGGGCTTTATTGGAAACTTAATAGGCATGGTGGAAATAAACAAAATTAAGCTTATTGGGCTTGTAGAAAATGAAATAGGCTTGGTGAAAAATCAACAATTAGTTTGGAAAGCTTGTTGGGCTTGTTAAGGAACAAATAGGCCTATTAAGAAAATTTTAAAAGTTTAAGCCTATAAAGGAAATTTGGTGCAAAAATTAAAAAAATAAAAGTCTTATAAAATTTTTGGTGTTGTATCTGAAGGGAATTTTTTAGAAGTTTTATGTATAGTCAATTAAAAATTCTAAACTTGTAAAATTTTATGAGAAAAATCCTTACAAAAAAATTAATATTTGAAAAAATAAAAAACTCATTTTAAAGTTTCAAAAACTAATTTAATATGGATTTAATGAAAGTATTTGAAGAATTTTAAAAATTCTAAATTTAGAAAAATTTTACAAAAAAATTATAGAGAGAAAGTTCATATTTTGGAATCGTAAAAAATTTAAAAATATATTTAAATTTATAAAAATAAATTTAATTTAACACATTACTCAAAACATTATTTGGTAGAAATAATAAAGATAAAAACTTGAAATCTCAAGTTAGTTTTGCTAAAAAAATTCACGAGCAAGACACTCGCAGCACTATAAAAATTTTAAAATTAGTGAATAAATTTAACAATTTTGTGGTATAAAATGTCCATATGATTTTTTCTTGAATAATTTTTTAGTTTTGAGGATAAGTATTAGCCTAAATACTACATAGGTATCGCTAAAAATATACGATGGCCAACTTCCAATATTTCATGAAAAATCTTAAAAAATTAAAAAAAAAACAATTACATTAGGTTTTTTTTTTTGCATATATATAGACCATTTGCATTAGTTTTTACATTAAATTGCCAATTTCACAGGGACTAAGCCATCAGCTACTTTTAGGCTTTAAAATTTTTTTTTATGTTAATTTCGACTAGACCCACGCTATTATCTACTTTTGGACTTTAAAATTTTTTAGTGCTAATTCAGACTAGGTCGAAAGCCATTATCTACTTTTAGGCTTTTTACAGTGAATGCCAACGTCAATTGGCGACCATCTTAGCCAGTTCCATCAAGCTTTCATCTTGAATTTTGCCATTAGTTACTTGTAGGCTTTAATTATGGATGCAAACATTGATTGGTTATCATCATGGCCAGTTACATTGGGTGTTCATTTAGTGCCAATTTCACCATTGACTACTCTTAGGCTTTTCAGTATGAATGCCAACATTGACTAGCTACCATTTTGGCCAATTACATGGGGTGTTCAATTTGGGGCCAATTTCACCATCGGCTACTCTTGAACTTTTCATTATGGATGCCAATATCGATTGGCTACCATTCTGGCCAGTTTCATCAGGCGTTCATTTTGGGGCCAATTTTGCCATCAGCTACTCTTGAACTTTTCATTATGAATGCCAACATCGACTAGCTACCATTATGGCTAGTTACTTTAGGCATTCATTTTATGCTTCGGATGTCACTATTGAAAACCTTTTTTAAAAGTTTTGGATATCATAACGAAAGGCTTGTCTTAAAACCAAATTTATAAATTCTTTATGAAATGATACAACTTATACTTTGTTTCACTTTCAATAGCCTCTATAGGTTTTGAACCAACTACATTTTCCTACTCTACTTATTCATCATGGTCTAGAACTAAAGGGTTTACAGATGACAAACGCATATTCACATCGTGAAATCCCTGGACCAAATATGGTGTAGCCATTGGGTTTGTATGCATGAATAACTGGGCAGATAGGATTAGTGCTATTAAGAGTAGCTATTTTTGGAATACTGCTTCTTTGGATATGTGTCATTCCAATGCTAATAGCGTGGTGAGCTTTAGGATTTCCTGACCCTTTTTCGATATTAGCTGCACTAACTTGCCTTTTTACTTTGTTGAGGTTGAATATACTTTCCCTAACTTGGCTACTTGGACCTACAATTCCTCATTATTATGTAGCATTTGTTCTTAGGCCTTCTTATTACGAGTTCTAATTGTTTAACCCTAGGTTGATGGTTATTCTCCATCATCAATGGCTTCAGTTGATCTTGATATCTCAAATAAGAGCGGAGCCTTTTTAAAAAAATTCTTACATCAATAAAGACTACCACTTTAACCTCAAGTTCGTGTTATGAATGGATGCACGCATGCATGCATGTGAGTGCAATAAAGATGTAAACATAATGTATGAAAAGATAATATGAACATGTAAGGGTTGTCATGGAGATTACCCTTGTGATTATAAACATTTGAGAAGTGACACATAGGTTGCATTAAATGCACCATTATTGTGCCCCTGTACACAAGCCATGGCAATATGGCTTTTTTAGGGAAAATGATCCGTACGAATAGATGAGTTATGCCCCAAGCTTGGGCATTAAGATGTTCATTCCCATTGCCTTGAATTGATTATCTCTACATGTTTGATGCAAGAAATGATGCATGTGACATGAACGTGAGAAACAATGAAGTAGTGAAAGATGAAAGAATACTTGGTAAAAATATAAGAAGGAAATGAACAAAAATTAATCATAAAAATTGCCTCGATAATAAGCATTACGATGCCTTAGGGCGAACACAGAAGGCCAGGGCTAACATTACTTGCCTACCAAAATCTAGACTAATGTGGATAGTATAACAGCATGTTCGAGTTGAAATTATCACAATGGTGTCTCCTTAGGATGAAAATTAATGCTTGGGAGAATGATAACTCACTCATCACCATTTGATTACAAGATAATGTCAAGCCATCCACTGGACAGTGTGACAACTTGTTCAGTTGGTTTCCCATAATGCCTATAAGGGCATTATGAAAGACTTAGATTTCATACATCATTTGGTGATTGCTGGGCATTAAGTCATTGGTTGGATAGCATAACAACTTACCTAAGCAGATTTTGCCTCATGGGAAGCAATATCAGCTTCAAATAAAGTATCAAGTGACAAGACTCAAATGTTATCTCTTGTGAAAGTAAAAAAGGCATTAGCTGTCAGTCAGATAGCATAACTGCATGCTTGGATAACATTATTACAGTGGATGACATGATTCAGGGTAAGGAATATGGGCCTTGGTGATGATGCTCACTCCACCTACATAACAATGAATGATAAAAAAGACTAAAAAAAAAAGTGTTTCCCTTAGTGTGTTATTCTTTGGGTCAATCTAGGAGCACTTCAATATGATTTGACATGTTTTGGCTCTTATGGCTGACTACATATAGTTAGGTTGACTATAAATCAATTCCAAAATCACTCATTCTTTCAGTAAAGACAGTCGAAGCACCTAGATCCTAGGCCTATTGTAGGCTTGGCTGAACGAGTGTGATTCAGGTGGATGTATTTTGCTATGCCCAATTGGATAAAAAGAATACCATAAGAGCATAGGTACTTTGCACCTTAGAATACATTGCTAGCTTATAGGTAAAGAGGAGACACCAGAGAGGATAATTAGCTCACTTTCACCTAGTAAAAGTGCTATTCTCTCTCTAAAAAAGTACGATCGAGAACTTAATATGGATGTGAATACGTAGTGTGTGTCAAGTGTAGACACCTAATTTTGTCCAGGCCTTTTTCCCTGTCAGTCTAAAAATATCTGAGATACAAAATTAGGCACTTGTCCTAGTGGAGGTAAATTTTTTTTAGGGGAATGTACATTTTCAAGACCTATTTAAATGTACTTAAATGACCGCAGGTGCACGTGATAAAATTAGTACCATTTCAAAGGTCATAGAGAGCAAATCTCGGATAAAAAATATAAATGTCAAGGTAAAATAATTAACTTTTAATTTTCTACTTGTTAAATTTTGAAACTTCCCATTTTTAAAAATTTTTTGAGAATTTTTCGTTAAAATTGAGAAGTTGACCGTCATATATTTTTACCGATACCTATGTGGTATTTATGTCAATACGCACTTTAAAAAAATCAATCAAAAATATTCAAGGAAAAATTCGTATTGATATTTTACACCACAAAGTGTCAAGTTGTCCATTTTTGTAATTAATTTTGAATTTTTTACAGTACAACGAGTATTATGCTTGCAAGTTTTTTCCTGATAAAATTATTTTGAATTTAAAATTTTTATCTTTACCATTTTGTAAATAAATATTTTGGATAATATGTTGTATTTAATTAATATTATATAAGTTTTAATGTATTCTTTGAAATTTTTTATCCTAAAATACAAGCTTTCTTTTAATCTGTAAAATTTTTAGTAGAATTTTCTCGAGCTTTGAACTTCAAAATTCTTTAAATATTTTCAATTAACCACCATCAAGTCAAGTTTTCAAAATTCATTTTATTTTATGAGTTTTGCATTTTTTGAATTTTTCTGTTTTCAAGATACGAATTTTTCTACTCCATATATTTTTTGGGGAGGAATTTTTGAATTTAAATTTTTAAAATTCATTAAATATTCTTGTTAAATTTATATTAAATTAATTTTTAAAACTTCAATTTATTTTATGAGATTTGCATTTTTGCCAAAATAATAAATTTCTTCCATAAATGTTTTCTCGTAAAATTTTACAAGTTTTGGATTTTGATTTTTCTTCTTGCACATAAGACTTCCAAAACATTTTCCCTATACGATCCAATACTTGAAATATTTATAAAATTTTTTATTATTTTTTTAATTTTATTTTGTGCAAAATCTCCTTAATGGGCCTAAAAGCTTTAATTTTTGAAAATAAGCCTAATAAGCCCAATAATTTCTCAACAAGCCTAAAGATTTTACAAAACCCATTTTCTTGCTTTGCCACCAAGTCCGTTTCGTTCTTTAAAAGCCTACCAAGCACATTTTAATCTATAATTTTCCAAGAAAGTCCACTAACTTTTTCTTGTAATTTTTTATTATTTATTTTTATATCAATTATTTTGATTCAAATTTTTATTGTTATCTTTTATTTTTATGTAATTTTGATTAGAATTTCCATATGATTAAATTCTTTGTGGGAGTTATTATGTGAAATTTTGTTGAGTACATGAATTTTAATTTATTTTCATGGAATTTCTAATTGGGCTTTTTATGCACCTTATTGCATTTGTTTCTTTACTTCTAAGATTATATTTACTTGTAAATTCGTAATGTAATTTTGCTTTTACATAAATCATTTTATAATTTGCCAATTTAGTTACATGAAATCTAATTTTGTTGAAATTAAATTCTTTTCCAATTGATTTAGTTTCATTCCAACTAATTCCATCAAGTTAACCAAAATCATTATTTCACCTAAACTAGCATAATCATGACAATGGAGATGGTAGCTTGTGAGAAAAGATAGGCATGGGCTTATGACAGCATTTATTACTTTTTCCAACCTAACAAGTAAACTAAAACATCAAACAAATAAAAAAAAGAAATTATAAAGAAAAAAGAGTGAAATTTAGCCAAAGAGGATTTTCACTCTCCTTGGCCGAATCATCATCCCCTATCTTCATGATTTTTAGTTTTTGGAAGCCAAGAAAAAAAGAAAAAAAAAGAAAATACTTGAGAAAAAATTCAAAGCTTTGTTAAGGTATAATCTTCACTATAATCTTCGAAGATTTATTTATTTCATTCATTTTTCTTGTTTTTGGTGAGCCAAAATATGCTTAAGCTCATGGATTTTTCATCCATGTTGAAAAACTAAGCATAGTGGCCATGAACTAATTTCCTTGATTTTATTTTTTTTCTCTTTCTTCTTGTTAGTAAATTATTTTTCTTCATGAATCATGTTTATGTTGATATGATGTTGGGTTTCGTGTTGTGTTTGTCATACATATGTTCACATGTATTTTTTTTTTGTGTTTATTTTTGTAATTTCATCATATAATGGTGCTAATTTGTGTTAAATAAAATATGAATATGTGATTATTAAGTAAAAAAATTGATTGGTAAATTGTTTAGGTGTTGGCCAAAATTCATACTTGTATATTTTTTTATGGTCATTTTGTAGATATAAAAAGTTTAGGGGCTAATTTATAAAAAAAATACAATAAAATAATATAAAAATATATAAAATAAAATATTTTTTAAGACCTATATGCTTGACCAAAGCATACCTGCATCCTTAGGAGTGTATTTTATGCATTTATCAAGTTAAAATACATTTTTTTAGTTTTGGGGTCTTTTGTAACTTTAAAAAGTTTAGGGATTTTTGTGTAAATATTGAAAAATTTATTCTAGGGGCAAAAAGAAGTGAGCAAATCTTACTTGTGATTTTTTTACATAACTTTTGTGATTATTTTGATTTATTTGAAGCTTAATTTTACATGTTAATCATGTAAGGGCTAATTTGTAATTTTAGGAAAGTTTAGGGATTAGTTTGCAAATAATAGAAAGTTTTGGTCTTATGGTCAAAGAATTTGACCTAAAGCTTTATGGATAACTTAGAAACTGATTTTTGGTATTTTATATCATGCTTTAGGTATTTTTCACACTTTAGGGGGTATTTTGCAATTTACAAAGTTTAGGGGTTATTTTGTTAATTGCAAAAATTTTTTTAGGGCAAGGTATTTGGCCGAATCTTTTTGATATATTTACTGTATTTTCATGCATAATTTCATATGATTTTTATGATTTTTAGGTTATCTTATTATGTAAGGACTAAAATGAAAATTTAGAAAAGTGTAGGAACTAAATAGCAAATTTTCATATTTAGAGGCAAAATAAACATTTTACCAGTTTTGAAGATTTCTATTATTTCTATGGCCTTCCATAGGATATTAAAATTTTTAAAACTTTTCGTATTTTTTCGGTCTTCCAAAGGATACGAAATGTAATTGTTAAGAATTTAGGGGCTTGATTGCAAATTTTGCATTTTAAGTCAAACTTAAACTTTTAGATTTTCCATTTAGACTAAATTCACTACTTTTCATCATTTTAGGTCATTTTAAGATCCATTACGGTTACCGAGATATTTTTATGTCGAAGATATACCCTAGGGTCATTTTAGTAATTTTTTTCATCGAGATGCTTCTATGCCAAAGGTAATGTTTAGGATTCATTTAGCCTTCTAAGGTCATTTTAAGGTCCATTAGGATTACCGGGTTACTTTCGCGTCGAAGGTATACCCTATAGGCATTTTGGTAATTTTGCTCACTAGGATATTTTTGCGCCAATGGTGAATATTTATGATTGGTTTAGCCTTCCAAGATCATTTTAAGGTCTATTAGGGTTACCAGGTTACTTTCACGTCAAAGGTATACCCTATAGGCATTTTGGTAATTTTTTTATTGAGAGCTTTTATGCCTAGGGTGAATTTTTAGGACTATTTTAGCCTTTCAAGATCATTTTAAGGTCTATTAGAGTTACCGGGATACTTTCATGTCGAAGGTATACCCTTGAGGTATTTTGGTAAATTTTTTCACCTAAACACTTTTATGCCAAAGGTAAATTGTTTAGGATTCATTTAGCCTTCTAAGGTAATTTTAAGGTCCATTAGGGTTACCAAGATACTTTCACATCGAAGATATACCCTATGGGCATTTTGGTAATTTTGCTCATCAAGATGCTTTTACGCCAAAGGTGAATATTTAGGATTGGTTTAGCCTTTTAAGATCATTTTAAGGTCCATTAGGGTTAGGGGGTACTTTCACATCGAAGGTATACCTTAGGGGCATTTCGATAATTTTTTTCACCATAATGCTTTTATGCCAAAGGTGAACTTTTAGGATTAATATAGCCTTCCTAGATCATTTTAAGGTCCATTAAGGTTATTGGGATACTTTCACGTCGAAGGTATGCCCTAAGGTCATTTTGGTAATTTTTTTGGTAGGATGCTTTTAGGTCGAAAGTGCATATTTAGGATAGGTTCACCTTTTTTTCAATCATTTTTGAGTCTTTTAAGGGTTACTGGGATACTTTTATGTAAAAAGTATACTTTAGGGGTATTTTCATAATTTTGCATTAGAACCAAATCCTATATGAGTATTAGGATACTTCCACATCAAAAGTACATATTAAGAATATGTCCATCATATTAGGTCATTTCTAGGTCATAGAGTGCATTTTTAATAACAAAATTATTTTTATAAATAAGACAATGTCTCCTAATTAAATTAATACGCAGGACTCCTACCATAATATGTGAAGAATTTTATAGATTATTTTAATAGTGAGATACCCTTTTCAAATAGGAAGTCAGGATTTTTCGATTTAAAAAAACCTTTCGTATTTCGCATGGTTCTCCAAAGAGATATGATAGAGAATTCGTGTCCATTTGGTTCCCTAAGAGGGTACGAATAATTTTGTGATTTCAAAATGTAATAAAACTCTATTTTCCTTAGAATAATAAATTTGTTTAATAAAAGAATACGGGAATTATAATTAAATATCGAATATTGAAATCGAATAAAATCTAAATTTATTTTAATACATGATTAATAAGGTACCGATTACCGAGCATCACAAGAAGGTTGATCCTTATTTGCGATTATAACCGACTCCCGAACCCTTTCAAGCGATCTCTGGGATGAGTACAACTTCAGAGTTTGTTTTCATGGGCTTTATAACCCTAAAAAATATAAACTCTGGTAGGTGTCCATTCTCACCTCGCTAAAATAAGACTAGTGGTGACTCCAAAATAAATAGTCATTTCGTAACAACTATTTGGAGAAGTCGAAGGAACGATTCATCTTGACAACTTAATCCCCAGGATATGGACCCCTAAAAATAGAAAAAAATAATTATATAGATACTTATATAGAAACAATGGATACATTCGCCATTTTAAGTCAGGCTGGTCAGGATTAATATTCGAGCCATGTTGAAACATCGAGGAAAAAAACAAACCTTCTTATTTTACTTCTCATTGCCATTTTAAAGGAATCATCATATTCATTAGTTTTTTTCTTTTTCAGGTAGAAGAGAAAACTAACAATCATGAGAAAGAAACAAATATACTTAAAACTATGACAAATAAATGTTAGGGCATAGAGAAAATGAAGAAAGGGGATTACAAATAAACAATGAAAGAAAATCAAAGGAAACTGAGAATTTGGTAAAAATTTAGCTAGTTGTAAGCTTGATTGTCTAAATAAATCCCTCGTGCAGTCGCCAAGCTATCGCGACCCAACCACTTGCATGGTGGCGCTTGGCTTTAAAAAAATGCGATAAAGAAAGTAAAGGGAAGAAGGGGCTTACCTTTAGGTCATCCCTTGATGAAGATTTGGATTAGGCGTAAAGGAGTGAAGATCGAGGGGAGGACCATTAGATGGATCACTTATCCCATTGCTTTTGTATGGCCATTACGAAATGGCCGAAACTTAGAGTCGCCACTGATAATTTTGGGCTAGGCATGACTGTATAACAATTAAAACTAATAATTCTGAGTTGCAAAACTTGAAACATTAATTTTATGAACTGTGTATACCTTTCTATAAAGGGTATGGGAGTCAGTTAGCGTGGACAAGGATTAGCACCCTTACAATGCCCAAAATTGATACCGTCTAGCTATAAGTTATCCAAATCTTAATTTTCCTCGGTTTTCTCATGTGGTCATTATTTGTATGTAATCCCCTTCATTTAGATACAAATTTTTAAATATTAAATCCAGGTTTTGTGGTAAAAATTTAATTAATCTTTCTTTATGCAATAAGGATAGAAGAGAAACATAGAGGGTTTAGTGAAATGATCTCCAGATTGATTTAGAAGGAGATACTTTATGTGAAGCACTAAAAGGATACTGGCATAGAAATGTTGCCTCAGATTTATGAATTTTGAGGATAAAATCAAGAATGCAAAATCATCATCGAAAAGGAAACGTGTTAGTAGGGCATAATAGAACATAACAAATATTGCTTTTAGGATGAATACATGAAGACATAGAAAATGGGTGACAATCGAGATATATCTCGTAATTGACCTTAGTTATTAAGAAATAAACGAATTGACAATTTTGAGATGTGTTTGGATTCGATGGTCATCTTAGGCACATAAAAAATTTTATAGAAGGTCTGAGGAAGGTTAAGGAAAAGAAAACTTAGATTTTGATGAAGTTGTGAAAGTAAGGTTGGAATGTCCCTCAGAAGAAATAACGTTGGAGAATTCCCTCGATAAAGAAATTTTAAGTGATTTTTGAAATTCAAAATGCTGATTTGTTTTAAGGAAAATATGTTATTAGAATTGATACCTGATAATTTAAAATAGGAAATGGAAATTAGTTTTGAAAAGTGTTTGAGATTTGATCTGAGCCTAATAGGACTCATGTTGTGACATAAAACTCAATGGGCAAACCATTCAATACATCCTAAGTCATGCAAATGACCAAAAAAGATGGTTCGAGAAAATCTTAATGACTTTTATCAAATTCGATAAAAGTAGGGGATAGCATCACGCTGTTTACTTTCCCAAATTTATTCCAACTTGGTCCTAAGGTTTCTAATGGCAAGTAAGATACCGCTAGAAAGGTAAATCAGTAAGGATTAATGTAAAAAATATTCCAAAAATCGTAGAAAATCTAGGCAAAACTAATTTTTGACATCAATCTGAGCTGATGTTGATAAGAAATGATGGGAAAAAGTAGTAGTGAGTTTCGAAAAATCACCTCAGACTTGTTTAGAATCATTAAATCACAAATGATACCTTTTTGGAAAAGAACTTTTATGAACCTTTTACGAAAAATACTTAAAAGAGCCAAAAAAATGTTTGATGGGTCGTAATTGCCCAAACAGAATACACATTGCTAATTTTAAGGGTTTCAAATAGCAAAGGTTCAAAAAATCATAACTTTTATATAAAGGCTGATCCAGGGCCAAGTAAGGTATCATTGAAACCTAATTCAAAGCTTTTTCAAGAAAAATGTCAAAAAAATCCAGAAGATTGATTGGAGTCTAAAATTATTTTTTAAATTAGGATTACAATGTTATTAGCGCTGAAATAGGGGTTTCCTTGAGTTTAATGCTTTTATGATTGTGTGTGTATCAAACATACGAATGTCTAGTTCTAACAAATCCAAATTTTAGAGTTGGCTATTGAATCGTCTGTTATCCACGCCATTAGTTATGACAAAAGGTTTGAAACAAGACTTTAATAGAACACTTAAAAATAGTACTGGTTCTGGTAGAGGTTAAAAACAAAATTTGTTTGGCCTAAAGAGGCCATATTCCAAACATTTGTTGTTGATATGTCCCCACGATTAAAGAACCAATATATTAAAAACATTAAATCTATGCTAATCGTTATTGATTTAAGTTAGTACAGACTTAACTTAGGGTTTTCTATGAAAATATATTTTTACAAGCATCATAGAGGAATTTCAACAAACATATAATGAACTAAACTAAGTGAAAACATCAAACATAAGTAAACATTGAAAATAATAAGTTATCCATGCATTTGAACAAACGAATCATGGTGAAAATGCACTTAATGGAATGATAAAGATCAAAAAGTGCTAGGATGAGCAATTATACATGAAATGAATCATAAAAAAAATGAATAAAACATGGAAAAAATGCATAAACAAAGGTTATTTTAATGTCAACAAAAGATGGCATTTTAGTTCATCCAAACAATATCAAGGCACCAAAGAAGTCATTAAAGTCCTAGGATTACCACAAACAAGGCCATAATAATGCATGGAAGCCTTAATAAGGTTATGGAAACATGAAAGTTTGCTAAAGAGATGATGATAAAGAAAAACAAAAAATAAGATGAAGAAAAGATAAAAAATATGCCCCAATGAAAACTTAAATCCTAGCTGTTTACTTTAGCAGCAACCAAGCAATGCAGAGCTCACTTCTTTTCATCTGTTTCTCTAAATTAGGAAAGAAGGAATGAAAAGAAAGAGCTTTTGGTAATGGTGTCTATAGATGATGCTTTTGAGGGTAAAGATAAGGGAAACGAGAGTTTTTGGAAAGGTTTTTTTGGAAAAGAAGCTACATGAATACAGTATTTAGGATAGCTCAAATGCTTTTCATAGATGATGTAAATGTGTTGTAACCTCTCCTTGTAGTTGAATAAGAAAGTTGGATTATATAGGAGTGGATTTCAGCCATTTAGAATGACCAAGCAAAAGGGCAATAGGACTTTTAACATGTATAATATGATGACTCATTGTACCAATATGAAACCTTTCAACATTTGATTGGTTATTCTTGATTCTTGTAGACAAAGAAAACCATGCATTAGCTAATCAAATGAACAATCTTAACTTTAACCTTCATCTAGCTAGATTTTCTCATAAAAAGCCCTCATGCCAAGCTTAATGGACTTTCCAAAATGTGTTAATCAATGTTTAAATCCCAAAAATTAAATTTGCATGTTTTGTATAAATTTATGTCTGATATTGGATGACCAAATTTGAGTTTTAAAGTCAAGGTATGAAAGGAGAAAAATGTCTTAAATTAGGCTAAAAATAGCCTTGTGCATCGATACATTAAGCTTTGAGCAAGAGAACCCATAATGTATCGATACTATTGTAGACACCTAATTTTGTCAGGGCTGTCTGTCCCTGAAAGTCTCAAGTATCTGAAAACAGAAATGTAGTGGCCACTCTGATGCAGGTCAACTTCCACTAGAGCGGTTTCACATTTTTGTAATTTTAATCAGTCATATGTAAATAACTGTATATACACATGATTGAATAATCCATTTCCTCAAGTAAAAAGGATAAATCCATAAAGGAAAAATTTTTGTTTTTAAACAAGTTCTTGACAAATTTTGGAAATTACCTCTACGGATGATCTCGCGGTTAATTTTCTTATTTTTAGGAATTTCCTAAGATTTTTCTAAAAAAACTTAAGAAATTGGTGGTTGGATATTTTTACCACACCAGTGTGGTTTTATGCTAATTCTCACCCGAAAAATCATAAATATTAAAGGAAAAATATGTATTGGCATTTTCTACCATGAAGTGTCAAACTATAAATTTTATAAATTAATTTTGAATTTTATAGTGTTAGAGTATCATGCTCATGAATTTTACTTTTGGTTCTTATTGATCTATTTTTAAAATTTTACAAGTTCATTTTCTTCACCATAGAAATTAATGTTTTGAATAATGTGTAGTCTTGAATTTGTTTTACTTTAGTGTCAATGAAATTCTATAATTTTTCTCGATATTAAAATACAAGTTTTTCTTTACTTGTAAAATTTTCGGTGGAATCCTCTCGAGTTTCAAACATCAAAATTCATTCAATATTATTGTTTGATTCACATTAAATTAGTTTTGGAAAATTCTTTTATTTTCATGAGTTTTGAATTTTTTCTTGAAATTCTCTTATTTCTGAAATACGGAGTTTTTTACTTCGTAAATGTTTTCGGGGTGATTTTTCTTGGTTTATGATTTTAAAATTTTATCAAATATTATTATTTGATTCAAATTAATTCAGTTTTCAAAAATTCATTTATTTCCATGAGTTTTGATTTTTTTTTCTCTTGAACTTCCCTAGTTTTTGAAAAATCAAATTTTCTATTCCATAAATGTTTTTGGGGGAATTTTCTTCAGTTTAAAATTTTTAAAATTCCTCTAATATTTTCATTTAACTCCCATTAAAATAGTTCTGAAAAATTTAATTTATTTCATGGGTTTTGGATTTCTTTTCATATATGTTAATTTTCCTACACTAAGGCATTTTTCATAAAATTTTATGAGCTTTTAACTTCCAATCAAGGTCTTTTGCATGGTTTCATTTCTAAAATTTTGTCTATGATCAATTAACATTAATTCCAATTTTATTTTGATTTTTGGAAATTTTATTTAATTTAATTTTATTTACTTTTGCCAACTAGTTACATGCTAACTAGCTTGTTTTCTCATCCAATTACTTTCTAACAAAGATGGTTACATCCCAATTACCCATTACATGAGCTGATCAATTTCATCATGAGCTTAATAATAGAGTGGCTTGTAAGAAAAGATAACAAGGTATGGGCTTATGACACAACATTTATTATTTCCAACCGAACAAGTAAGCTTAACATAAAAAAAATTAAAAAAAAGGAAAAAGGATGAAAATGATATGGAATTTCAGCCAAGGAGGATGAAATCCTCTTTGGCCGAATCATCCTTCCCTATAAATGGGGGAGGATGTTTTCTTAGAGTTTTTTTAGTTTTTGGAGACAAAAAAAAGAGTTAAAAAAAAGGAAAATACTTCAAAAAATTTCAAAGCTTTGTTAAGGTATAAATCTGCACTTAAATCTTTGGAGTTTTATTTGTTGGATACATTTTTTTTCTTCTCTTTGGTGAGCTAAAAATGTGCTTAAGTTCATGGATTTTTTTATCCATGTTGAAAGACTAAGCATAATGGCCATGAACTAATTTCCTTGATTTTATTTTATTTTTTTCCTTTTCTTCTTGTAAGTAAATTATTTTCTTCATGGATCATGTTTATGTTGATATTATGTTGGTTTTGGTGTTGTGCTTGTCATATATATGTTCATATATATTTTATTTCTTTCAGTGTTTTCTTGTTATTATGGTGAAATCAGATGTTTATATACTTATTTTTGTAATTTTATCATATAATGGTGCTAATTTATGTTAAATAAAATGTGAATAGGTGTTGGCCGAAATTCATGCTTATATATGTGTTTTTGTGGTCATTTTGTAAATATAAAAAAGTTTAGGGGCTAATTTGCAAAATAAATAAAGAATAAAAATATAAAAAACTCTTTGTTTAGACCTATATGCTTGGCCAAAGTACACTTGCACTCCTAGGAGTGTATTTTATGCAATCAAGTTAAAATACATTTTGTTTAGTTTTAAGGTCTTTTGTAATTTTAAGAAGTTTAGGGACTTTTGTGTAAATATTGAAAAATTTATTCTAGGGGCAGAAAAAAGTGACCAAATTTTGCTTGTGATCTTTTATGTGACTTGTGTGATTATATTGATTCATTTAAAGCTTAATTTTATATTTTAATCATGTTAGGGCCAATTTGCAATTTTAGGAAAGTTTAGGGACTAGTTTGCAAATAACAAAAAATTTTGTTGTATGGTCAAAGGATTTGGGCAAAAGCTTCATGGATAACTTGGAAACTGATTTTGGATTTTTCATATCATGCTTTAGGTATTTTTCACACTTTAGGGGGTGTTTTGAAATTTTTTAAAGTTTAAGGGCTAGTTTGCAAATAATGGAAATTTTCGTTTTTGGTCAAAGGTGTTTGACCGAACCTTTTTATGGATGTTCTTCATGATTTACATGCTGATTTTCTTAATTAATTATATTTTATGATGATTTAGGTTTTTTTTTTACTTAGGTACCAAGTGTAAAATCAAGAAAGTTTAAAGACCCTCAGGGAAACTTGGCATTTTTAGGACAAAATGGTTGCCTTTAGCATGAAATCATCTATTTAGATTATTTTAAATATTTTTAGCATCCCATTGGTCCTCCGATGAGGAGCTAAAAATATAAAAATCTTTTGTATTTTTTTGGTTCTTCGTTCAGGTACGAATGCAATTTTTGAAAATTTAGGGATTTAATGGTATTTTTGCATGTTAGATTATTTTAAAATTTAAACTTCTCATTTAGGGTGTTTTTGGGCAAAAAATAAATATATCTTTTTTAGCATTTTAAACCAATTTAGGACTAATATTTAATTTTGAGAAATGTAGGGACCCATTTGTAATTTTCATACTTAAGGTCATTTTTGTAATCTAAATTACCCATTTATAGTAAGAATCACCATTACTTGTCTTTTTAGGTCCACTAGGGGTACTGGGATACTCTCATGTCGAAGGTATACCCTGGGGGCATTTTCATAATTTTCCTCATCGAGATGCTTTTATGCCAAATGTGAATGCTTAAGGTTTCTTTAGCCTTTTAAGGTCATTTTTTAGTCCATTAGGGGTACCGGGATACTTTCATGGCGAAGGTGTATCCTAAGGGCATTTTCATAATTTTTCATCGCTAGGATGCTTTTATGCCAAAGGTGAATGTTTGGGGTTCATTTAGCCTTTTTAGGTTATTTTTGAGTCCATTAGGGGTATCGGGGTATTTTTATGTCTAAATTATACCTAAGGGACATTTTTGTAATTTCTCTTATCGGGTGCCTTAGTGTTAATGGTAAGCCTCAGGAATTTTTTAATTTCCTTAGAACCCAATCCTAAGTAGCTACCGGGTGTCTCAATGTCAATGGTAAGCCTTAGGAATATTTTTAATTTTTCTTAGAACCCAATCCTAAGTAGTTACCGGGTGCCTCAATGTCAATGGTAAGCCTTAGGAATTTTTTAATTTTCCTTAGAACCAAATCCTAAGTAGTTACCAGGCATCTTAGTGTCAATGGTAAGCCTTAAGGATATTTTAATTGTTCTTAAAACCTAGTCTTAAATCACTACCGGGTGTTTTTATGCTGAAGGTATACTTTAAGGATAAGTTCGTTTTTCTTTTATCTTTTTAGTCCTTAGATTCGAATTAGTACTTTAGTGTCTAGACCGAGTCATAGGTCTTTTTTTTTGTTTCAAATAAAATTCGTATGTCTTTGTAAAATAAAGGCAATGTCTTGGAGTTAGAGTGATGCGTGAAACTCCTCACACCCATATGTGATAGGGGTTTTACGAATCATTCTAATGATGAGATACCCTTTTCAAAATGGAAATCGAGAATTTTATACAAATAAAAACCTTTCACATTCTATTAGGTACTCTAGTAGGATATGAAAGATATTTTGGTTTTCTAGAACCTTGTATGTCCCTTTGGTTTTTCGTTGGGGTATAAAAGGGAATAATAAAAATTTTCATGTCCCATTGGTTTTTTGATGGGGGTGCGTAAGATGTTTCAATTTTTAAAATGTAAAACCCGATTTTCTCTCACGAAATAATAAAATCTTATTTTAAAAATACTAAAATTGTAATTAAGTACACATATTGGAGCCGGATAAAAAAATTAAAGTTTAAATTAACCATGATCAATAAGGTACCAATTTTGGGCAGCACGAGAGGGTCAATCCTTACTTGTGGCTATAACCAACTCCCGAACTCTTAAAAATGATCTATGGTAATCCGTAGACCATGAAATTTATTTTAGGGTTTTGTGACCATTAAAGGATTAATTCTTATAGGTGACTAATCTGACTTGGCCAAAATAGATTGGTGGCAACTCTAAACAAATGGTCATTTTGTGATGACAATTTAGGGTTAAGATGGGCAAACAATTCATCTTAACTACCGAGTCCCCATAAATAAGAGAATATTAATATCGATATGGCCCAAAAAAAAAGATAAGAATAAATAGTTTTGAAATAATGATACATCATCACTTATATAGTCAAGGGCCATTTAAGTCGGGCTTGGTCAGGATTTGCATCCAGGCTATGTTATGATAGCTTGGCGACTCTAATGGGGACCTAATTTTTTTAGAGAGTCAGGCCTAAATTTGATCATTTGTTAATTAAATTTTAATTAATTAGGTTTTAATTGGTATTTAGTTTCAATTCCCATTTTGGAAAATTTTTCTTTATGACTTATTTTATTTTTAAGTCAATGTTTTTGTATTTTCTCTTTATTTTAAAAAAGGGTATGCTTATCCCTTCCCACACACCGTGCGCATCTGCAATAGTTTTCCCTTCTGTCTAATGCGAGAGGGACATAAGTACCTAATAATTTAGGAGGAGGTGAAGTAGCTTTGCCTTTTAAGGTGTTAGCCTCTGTTTGGGCTAGTGAAAAACTTACAGGGTGTAAATTCCTATGCCTACCCAAGGTGTTAGCCTCAGTATGGGCATGGAAGATACTCCCACTCAAATTGAACCTTTTTGGACATAAATCCGTAATGGATAAGGAGAAGGTACCTTCTTAGTCCGTTCTAGACTAGGGGCAATTCGAGAACCGATTTAGAGGTCTGACCCAAACTTCATATAGTGAATCTTGGTAGCTCCCTAGTTAGTACCATACCCTTACTATAGGTGTCACCGAGGTTAGGGACATACGAAGGGATATGCATACCTTTTTCTTTCTTTATTCGCCTACTTTATTTTAATTACATCTTTGTGATATTATTTATTGCTATGTTTTATTATCTGGAATATTTATTTCATGGATACTAACTTATTTGCAATTTTTTTTCTTGCTCTTCTTGTGCATCATTCATTTGCATCATGGGTGTTTACTTTAGACCTAATTTCAGATCTAGCTAATTTCCATTTGATTTTATGGTGAACTAAGCAAAAGTGGTGGTTATTTCCAAAACTTTTGAAGAAGTCCGCATAGAGTCTGAACTAAATCAGAGAAAATAAAGGGACTACATACTCGGGGACTTTTTATCAAGACTGTCGAAGATCACACACTTGGATCTTCGATAAAATAATATTTTTGAATTGGTACATATATGGGAAGGATGGGATAAAGGCAAGCAAAACCAGTTTGCGACAAAATATGGACATATGGCCATGTTGTTGAAAATCCCCATAGATGAACAGTTGGTCCAAGCTGTGATAGATCTGAGACCCCTCTTACCGATGCTTTTCATTCAACCACCATGACATGACCCCCATTATAAAAGAGATTACATCATTATCAGGGTTGCGACAAGTGGAGACAAGACCTATCTACTACAAAGAGCGTAACCCAGCAAGTCATAGAAAGACATTGGCACAGATCCTTGATTTATCTCCCTAGTCTTTTTGTTTCAAACATAAAGGCAATACCACAGTTGTTTCATTGCAATTTTTGGAGGAGTATATTAGGGATTAGCCAGAAAAAGAGGAAGCCCTCGATGCATTTGCTTTCGCCATATATGGGTTGGTTTTCTTCCCAAGGGTGTTCGAACATGTGGAAGTCATGGTGATTGAGCTTTTTGCCTGGTTGAAGTAAAATATGCATCTTGCCCTCGCCATCTTAGCTGAAATCATTCGAGCTCATGTTGAAAGTCGGGCAAAGGTAGATTCTTCGAAATGCATTAGTGCTATATATCTGGGCTGCAGCTATTTTTTAAGAGATGGCACCATTAGGATTAGACCCTATTTCTCACACTCTATCCCTCTCTAACATTTTATGGAGAAAGATTGGCCACGGTCGTCAACGAAGAATTAGTGGGTGACGTTATTGAAGAACTTGGCTCTAAAAGAGATAACATGGAGAGCTCCTTGGTTCGCACACAAGTCTATCCTATATAGGTGCGGTCAATTATCATTTGTGCCTTTGCTTGGATTATAAGGTACAGTTGGATATGCACCATTTTTGGTCCAACGGTAATATGGGGCTAAGCAATTCATCATCATGACTTTCGATTTGGCTAGTGTGGATTTGGATTATTATGGGGAAGGATACAGGAACATGCTTCCGACAACTATCGTACATCTGAAAGAGAGATATGAGTCTAAGCTGCTCTCTTACACAGATCAGACCACTCTCGGGTATGATGCATGGAGATCAATTTAGGGTTGTGATTTGATTATTCCAAGCATAGAGAGGGTCGATCTTCAAGCAACCATTCAACCAAAGCCTCCCATGCCTTCTGAAGTGGAGTTAATTAGAGAAGAGGCAAAAAAAGATAAAAAAAAGAGCAATTACTGAGAATCAAGCCTTCCAGGAAGAGATCATGTATCTAAAGATGAAGATGGAAGCCAAAGAAAAAGATCTTCAAAAAATGGAGTAGTACATTTTAATAAAGCATGATTGGGTCAAACAAAACAAGAAGATGAAAATCATTGGTCTATCCAGGAGCTCCAACAAATCTCCTAGTCAAGTTGCTGAGGAAATGCATAAGCTCCGCAGAGAGCTTGGAAAGTGGAAAGCTAAAGTTATGGGAAGCAAAGCCAAGGCAGTTGTATTCGAACAAGAGCAAATGGCACACGTGGATACACGAAGACAATGGAAGAGATCCATGGAAAAGAATGAGTGGCTCAAAAATGCCCTTCACCAAGAACAGGAAAAGATGACAGAATTACTTCATGAAAGAGAAGCACTTATTTTAGCTTTGGGGCAATTAAGACAAAAGTTGTCTCAAAGAGAGCGTGACATTGAGGCATGGGCTCAAGCATACGAGGAAATGGATGTCTGTTAGGATAACAAGTTTTGTCGAGTCTGAGACAAACGTGACAAGTGATGGCCAATTTGCTAGGGTGATCATTTTATATTGATCATTTGATGCAACAAATTCATTTAGTAGTTATCCAAGCGAGGGATATGGTAGAGAGGATCCAAGGACTTTAAAGATAGATCAACCTAGTTGGCAAACTTGACCTAGCTATACTTCAATTTTTGGAATAAGCCAAAAAGCAATATGACTAAATTAGGAAGTTCTATGGACATAATCCTAAAATGATAAGTGATATGTAATTCCCTTATAAAATCAATGGAAATTATGGATTTTGAAGTCTTGTAGTAAAGCAACTGCCCTTGAATACATTCATTACTTATCATGCATACAGACACATACACATACGATTATTGATCTATTAATAATTACTTAATTCCTAAAAATTTTGGAATTCACATAAGGTTTGACCATTGCAAATCGAGACCAATCAACATCATCAATACCAACACATAGTTACTACACTAGAGTAAGAGCAAAGAGAATGGCTGAAGACCATATCGTAAGATTGGAATAGCTCAAGGAAAGCCACAGGTAGGCTTAAGAGGCCATATTGAAAAAGTAGGATGAACTTCAACCTCAAATCATACAGATGATGGAGCTACTACTAGCTAGGGGGCTAACTCACCCTACACAAGAAGCAAATATTGATGCTCCCACTAGAGGATCCAAGGAGGCACCAGTTGAAGAATTAGGCACCAACCCACCATCGACTAATGCCTAGAATGTACAACATAGGGCCCCGGTAGCTACTCCCCCACTAGTCATCATCATAAACCCTGAGGTTATACCTCAAGAAACAACTACATGAGCTATTCTCGTCCAAGAGGAATATATGGGACTAGGCATCGATGAAGAAGAGAAGATTAAGCAAAAGGCTAAAGAAGTACTTGAGGCTAAAAAAAAAAGGAAAAGTCAAAACTATTACTCCTTGAAAGAGGGTTAAAAGCCATAGAAGGGGTCGAATTATATAGTAGTGTGGACATTAAAGACCTCAACTTAGTCCCGGATCTTGTTCTCCCCTTAAAATTTAAGATGCTAGAGTTTGAGAAGTATAAAGGCACTACATCCCCAAAGGCACACATCAAAATGTTTGTCAAAAAAATAGTGGGCTACTCACAAGATGATAAACCTTAATCCACTATTTTCAGGCAAGTCTGTCAGGATTGGCATTGAGATGGTACAATGATTTGAATCATACCCTAATTAAATGCTTGGCTAACTTGGCAAGTGCTTTTCTCTAACCATATAAGCATATGGCTGAGTGGGCTCTAAATCACTTGACCTTCCAAAATTTAGAGAAGAAGTCAACCGAATGCTTTAAGGAATATGCCTAATGATAGAGGGACTTAGCTTCTCAAGTCCAACTGCCCTTAACAAAGAAGGAAACGATAGTGTTATTTGTCAATACTTTGTATCTGCCTTATTACGATAAGCTAGTAGGGAATGCGACAAAGAATGTCTTCGATCTTGTAATCTTTGCAGAAATGATCGAATCAGCCATTAAGGTCGGGAAGCTTACATCATGAGAGTCCTCTAATGCAAAGAAGCTAGGACCAGCAAAGAAAAAGGATGAAACACCATCAGTCGATTATGTGAGCCATACTACTCAAGACTATGCCCCTATTATCAAAATCCAAGACAAATGGCCCAAAACACTTATCCATACAACACACCGTGAGCACCTATTTTAACAACCATCCAAGCTACCATCCCAAACCTACTTCCCTAAAACCAGCCAAAACCCAACACTAATACACAATCCCAAAGAACCAATCAAACCATACCTTATTTTAACCCTCTTCCTTATTCATATAAGGAAATGTTTGATAAATTTTAAGAAGCAAGGCTAGTAACGCTAATTTTTGCCAAACTTATGAAGGCAATTATCCTAGGTGATATAACCCGAACCTACACTATGAATACCATGCACTACCGGGTCACTTGATTAAAAACTGAACCCTCTAAGCATAAAGTTTAAAGCCTTCTTAATAGAAGCACCTTTAAGTTTGATAAAGCATTGGCTTCCAATGTGGTAACAAACCTTCTACCAAATCATCTTGAGCCCAAAGTCAATGTCATCAGCATTGAAACCAGACAATAGAGGAAGTTGAGTGTGAAAAAGGTCAAAACACCCTTGGAAAAAGCATGGATGGTTCTGACCAAAGCCGAAATCCTTAGCTAGAATCAGGAAAGCATTAAAGTACAATTTGATGATGGTGTCAATTTCTGCAAGTATCACCTGACTTTGGGGCATACCTTACAGAATTGCCTAGATTTTCGAGCATTGATTCAAGGGAGGACAAAAATGGTAAGATTAAGTTTTAGAATAGACTAAAGCGAAAGCAAAAAATCAGTTAATATGATGGAGGAAGGATCGTCACAATCCCCATACAGTATCGACTGCCCTCTTATCATTCATTGTAACCATACCACGCCTCTAAAGGTGGATATTACCCCAAACTAATTATTAGGGCACTAGTGCCATTCCTTTATCAAGATAGTAAATAGGTACCATGGAAGTATGATGGTGGGGTCATCATTCCAAAAGCTGTTACTACCCAATTGGCATCCATCGATATCATAGGATTCAGCCATGTTAGAAGAAGCGGGCATGTATACGATGAGGAAACCAGTGAAGCCGATACAAAAGCGAAATCAAAGGAACAAATATTTAAAAAGGCAATGGTTATCGAGGATGTCTCGAAGGAAAAGCAAGAACCAGTAAAAGAAAAAGAGGCAACTAAATTCTTAAAGTATATCAAGCACAGTGAATATAGTGTCGTGGAGCAATTAAAGCAACAACCAGTGAAGATTTCCTTGCTAACTCTGTTGTTTAGTTCTGAACTTTATTGGAACGCTTTGCTGAAAGTACTAAATCAGGCCTATGTCTCTCAAGATATTTCTATCAACAACTTGATCGCCTGGTAAACAATATTGTCCCTGACAACTTCATCTCATTTAGTAGGATAAAATTCTACCAGGAGGTAATACTTTAGCAAAAGCCCTCCACATCACAACTCGTTGCAAACGGACCATACTACTTAAAGTCCTTATTGATAATGGCTCTACTCTAAATGTCATATCATGGAGTACACTATCTCATTTGCCTATAGATGTTATCCAAATTAAACAAAGCCATACGATTGTTAGAGCTTTTGATGGAACAAGAAAGGACATCAAAGGAACTATTTTAGTTACTCTAGAAAATTGGTCCTTGCCCATTTGAAATCGAGTTCCACATTATGGATATCACTTCAGCCTACAATTGCTTGTTAGGGCGATAATGGATTCACCTTGCTGGGGCTGTTCCATCATCCTTGCATCAAAAAGTCAAGTTTATAATGGATAAAAAATTGGTGAGTCTATTTGGGGAAAAAGACATAGTCACTATGACATCTACAGAGGCTCCTTACATTGACACATGTTGAAACTGATGAATGCTCTTTTAGAGTTTTTGAGATTATCAATGCGACCTTTATATCAGAAAGGTCAGTCATCCCTAAACTGAGGCTATCAAAAAGCATGCATATGGGCCTCAAGTTGACAGTAGGGAAAGAAGCTTTAGCCAAAAAAGCACTCAGAGATGTTTGCAAGGAATCAGCCAAGCCATTAATGTCAATGGTAAGAAAGACAAATATGGATTAGGCTTCAAGCCAGAAAGAGTTCATAAGAAGAAGTTTAAAAAAAAGAATGAGAGAATAGTAGCCATCCCTAGGTGTTGGCCAATAGTCAGGCTAGAAATCAACTCCCTACCTTTTGTTGGAGGAAATTTTCTACTAAAGAAGAGTCAATCCAGGAAATAGAGATAAAGAAACTAGGAACGTTGTTCTAGTGATCAATGAAGCCTTCAAAGAGCATCATGTGGCTGCCATTGGAAGAGATGATGAAGAGTTCATTGAGGATAGTGGGATTCACCCATGCCCCCTGGATATGTTTTAAGGAATTAAACATGTGCTAAGAAAAGTAAGTGTCTAGACCAATCCTAAAGTAATAACTAAGAAATGAACTCTGTCATCTATAAATATTTTTGTAAAAGCTTATAATGTTAATTTATCATCAGTAAAAATGAAATGCACGTAACCTTTCCTTATATAATCTTTCTTAGATCTTTTCCTTTCTCACATCCATTTCTTTTATGATTTCTTATCTCAACATCTCTTTTCCTTTTTTGCATCCATACCCCATTTATATCCCATATTTTTTTCCTATCTCTTCCTTGCTTTTGCCTTACAGAGAAACAGATAAATTTGATTAAGATTCAGAGGTTAATTTTGAACAAACTATTTGCTCGAATGAGGTCGATCTTAAAAAGGATATCGATGATCATATATTGCCTCCTAATTTGTTAAAAATAATTAAACAAAAAGATAAGTGCATAATACCCCATGAAGAGCCCACTGAGATTATCAATTTAGGGAATAATGAAAACAATAAAAAGGATATCAGAATAGGAACCGCCATAAAGGCTTCCACCTAAGAAGATCTAATAAGTCTATCGCATGAATTTCGAGACATCTTTGTATGGTCTTATCAAGACATGCCAAGATTGGAGCAGAGATTATGGTTTATAAATTGCCCTTGAAGTCGAAATGTAAACCGGTTTAACAGAAGCTAAAGAGAATGAAATCAAAGATGCTTTTGAAGATAAAAGAAGAGGTTAAGAAGCAGTTTGAATTTGGATTTTTGAAGAGGGTAAAATATCCGAAGTGGGTTGAAAACATTATCTTAGTTCTTAAAAAATATGAAAGAGTTAGAATATGTGTAGATTATTAGGACCTCAATCGAGCAAGCCCAAAGGATAACTTCCCTCTCCCTCGTATAGACACCCTAGTTGATAATACTGCAAACAACTATTTATTTTCCTTCATGGATGGATTTTTAGGGTATAACCAAATTAAAATGGCTCCAAAGGGTATAAAGAATACCACATTTGTCATAATGTGGGAAATATTTTATTGCAAAGTAATGCCATTTGGGTTGAAGAATGCAGGAGCAACTTAGCAAAGGGCAATGGTCACCCTATTCCATGACATGATGCATAAGGAAATTGAAATGTACGCTGATGACATGACTGCTAACTCCCCTTAAGAAAAAAGTCATGTAGTGGACTTGCGAAAGTTGTTTGAAAAGCTAAGAAAATATCGGTTAAAGCTGAACTCAATGAAATATACATTCGAAGCTAGGTCTGGAAAATTATTGGGTTTATTATAAGCGAAAAAGCAATTAAAGTTGATACAAATAAGATCAAAGCTATACAGGAGTTGCCATCCCCACGCACACCAAAAGAAGTGAGAAGTTTCTTAGGGAGATTGAATTATATCGCTAGATTCATATCTCAACTCATGGATAAGTGTGATTCAATTCTTTGACTTTTATGAAAATAAAATCTTGGTGAGTGGGATAGTGAATGCCAAAATGTTTTTAAAAAAGTTAAGTAATATCTCTCTAATCCGTCGATATTGGTACCGCCTACTCCAGGATGACCTTTGATCTTGTATTTATCAGTGTTCGAAATATCCATGGGCTGTGTGTTGGGGTAGCATGATGAGATTGGAAAAAAAGAGTGGGCAATCTATTACCAAAGTAAGAAAATTTTAGATTACGAGCAAAATTATTCCCATATAGAGAAGATATGTTGTGCTCTAGTTTGGACAGCAAAAAGGCTCTAATAGTACATGTTGTATCATGTTACATGGTTAATCACCAAAATGGACCTAATCAAATATCTGTTCGAAGTGCCAGCTTTATCAAAAAGGATAGCTAGTTGGCAAGTTCTACTATCCGAAAATGATATCATTTATGTAAGCCAAAAGGCGATCAAAAGAAATGCCATTAATTGAATTCTTAGCAAGCCAAGCACTTGACGATTATGAGTCATTGGATTTCAAATTCCCTGATGAGGACTTGATAAATATTATGGTTGAAAAAGAGTCATCAAAAGGATCTACATGGAAAATGTATTTTGATAGAACATCAAATGCATTGGGCCATGGAATCGGCATAATTTTAATATCTTTAAAAAGGGATTATTACCCTTTTACATTCTGGATAAGTTTTGATTGCACCAACAATGTGGCAAAAAATGAGGCATGTATTATAAAGCTTCGAGCAGCAGAAAAAGAAGGCCCAGGTATTGAAAGTCTATAGAGATTCAGCCTTGGTAATTTACCAACTGCGTGGAGAATGGGAAACGCATGACCCCAGGTTATAGCAATATAAAAAATTGATTCTAAAATTACTAAAAGAATTTAAAGAAGTAGACTTCATTCATCTATTTCGTGATGACAATCAAATGGCGAATGCTCTAGCGACCTTGGCTTTGATGTTCAAAGTAAACAAGGGGCAGGAAGTGACACCCATTGAGATGAGTATTTATGAATTCCTGCATACTGCCACAACATTGAGATTGAAGTCGATGGCTTTCCATGGTATCACGATATCAAAAATTATTTGAAGGATCGAGTATATAAGCCAAATGCCTTAAAAATTGATAAGACAACCTTAAAAAGGCTGGCACTAAATTTTATCTTGGACGGAGAGATTTTATATAAGAAACATTTTGACCAAACATTGTTAAGGTGTGTTAATGCTTCAAAAGTAAAGAAAATAATAGAAGAAGTGTATGAAGTGATTTGTGGGATTCATGCCAACAGACACATGATGGTAAAACAAATCATAAGATTGGGCTACTTCTAGACGACTATAGAGAATAACTATATCAAGTATACCCAAAAGTGCCATAAGTGTCAAATCTATGCTGACAAGATTCATGTCCCATCCTTATCGTTACACGTTATGACCACGCCATGGCCTTTTTCTATATGGGGTATGGATTTCATCAGACCCATTACTCCTGCAGCATCAAACCGGCATCATTTCATCTTGGTGGCCATTAATTATTTCACTAAATGGGTAGAAGTCACTTCTTTTGCAAATGCCATAAGATTAGAGGTGATTAAATTTCTAAAGGCTAAAATCATTTGTAGATTCGGGGCCTCAAAAAGAATTATCATGGATAATGCCTCTAACTTGAATAATAAATTAATGATAGAGGTATGTTAGAGGCATTATCTGTGATGGTATTGGAGGCATATCGTATTGATGCACCATATGACCATAAGGGGCATCCCCCACACATTCCTAATCGAACCATTCTCTTTCAGTCACTAGATGACGTTGGTGCATCATAATCCAAATTCCTCAGAGGGTAAGAATAATTATTTCTGTAAAGATAATGTCAGATTCAAGACTAACCTCTTACCGCTAGAAAGATTCTCTATGCTTTTTGAAAATGTTTTCAGGCTTTTGAAGTGGGTTGAATCATGATTTAAAAAAAATGAATAAAAAATAAAAAAATAAGGAATAAATTCAATCATGAAAATCCATGCACAATCATCATGCATCTGTATTCATAATTATCTAATTCACAGGTTTAAAGCAATGAAGCAAGCAAAAAAGCTATCAGAATGGATACTGCTTCAAAATTAAAAGGTAAGTCAAGTTTTCCTCAAAAATCTCAAATATCAGATTAGTTCAACCTTATTAAGGTTTGTCTCTAATTGCCCGTACTCAATTGAATTCTTACTTACTTGGTTATACTCGGTTAAGCTTTGCTACATTTTACTTGGTCAAACTTTTTTTTTATTTTATTTGACGTGATGGTTTAGCCCTGGTCAAACTTCTTTTCACCTTCGTTAGACATGATGATTTATCATTGGCCAAACTTTTTTTCACCTCTGTTTGACATGATGGTTTAGCCCTTCTGGTCAAACTCTTTTTTTTTTCGTTTGACGTGATGGTGTAGCCCTGGTCAAACTTCTTTTTCATTTCATTTGACGTGATGATTTGGCCTTGATCAAACTTCTTTTCACCTTCATTTGATGTGATGGTTTAGCCCTGGTCAAACTTTTTTTTCATTTCATTTGACATGATGGTTTAGCTCTAGTCAAAATTTTTTTCACCTCCATTTGACTTGATGGTTTAGCCCAGGTCAAACTTCTTTTCATCTCGGTTTGACATGATAGTTTAGCTCTGGTCAAACTTATTTTTTATTTCATTGGATGTGATGGTTTAACCCTGGTCAAATTTTTTTTATTTCATTTGATGTGATGGTTTAGCCCTAGTCAAACTTCTTTTCACCTTCATTTGATGTGATGGTTTAGCCCTAGTCAAACTTTTTTTTGCTTTCATTTGACGTAATGGTTTAGCCCTAGTCAAATTTTCTTTTCACTTTCGTTTGACGTGATGGTTTAGCCCTGGTCAAACTTTTTTTTCATTTTGTTTGACGTGATGGTTTCACCCTGGTCAAACTTTTTTTACCTCTATTTAATGTGATGGTTTAGCCCTGGTCAAACCCCCTTTTTATTTCATTTAACGTGATAGTTTAGCCTCGGTTAAACTTCCTTTCACTATCGTTTGACATGATGGTTTCGCCCTAGTCAAACTCCCTTTTGTATCTTGTTCGACGTAATGGTTCAGCCCTAGTCAAACTTATTATGTTTAATCTTAGGTATTACCTTTGTATCCTTTGTCTACCCATCGGCTTAGTCCCGGGTAACTCCTATCATTTGTTGACCTAACTACTTGGTCTCAGTTAATTTGTCTTACTAGTAGGTTTATGCGTTTTCACCTCGACTAACTCATTTTCAATATTAACTTCACTGTAGGTTGAAAGTTCCCCTTCTAATCAATAAGCTCTAATATATATGTTCATATCTCATTTTTCTTGTACTTTATGGCCCAGATGAAATTGTGTCTATTTGGTCTTTGTCCTATTCCTGATTCTCAGCAATGGACAAAGAGAGGCAGCTGTAGACACTTAATTTTATCTGGGCTATCTGTCCTCGAAATTCCTAAGTATCTGAGAACAAAAATGTAGTGGCCACTCTGATGGAGGTCAACTTCCACCAGAGCGGTTTCCCATTTTTGTAATTTTAATTAGTCATATGTAAATAACTATATATACACATGATGAAAAAAATCAATTTTCTCAAGTAGAAAAGATGAATCCTCAAAGAAAAATTTTTTTGTTTTTGAACAAGTTCTTGACAAATTTTGGAAATTACCTCTGCGAATGATCTCATGGTTAATTTTCCAATTTTTAGAATTTCTTGAGATTTTTTTACCAACACCAATGTGGTTTTATGTCGATTCTCACTTTGAAAAATCATAAATATTCAAGGAAAAATATGTATTGGCATTTTCTACAATGAAGTGTCACACTATAAATTTTATAAATTAATTTTGAATTTTATAATCTTACGAGTATCATGTTCATAAATTTTACTTTTGGTTCTTGTTGATCTATTTTTAAAATTTTACAAGTTCATTTTCTTCACTTTAGAAATTAATGTTTTGAATAATGTGTGGTCTTGAATTTGTTTTACTTCAGTGTTAATGAAATTTCATAATTTTTGTCAGTATTGAAATACAAGTTTTCTTTACTTGTAAAATTTTTGGTGGAATACTCTCGAGTTTCAAACATTAGAATTCATCCAATATTATTGTTTGATTCATATTAAATTAGTTTTGGAAAATTCTTTTATTTTTATGAGTTTTGAATTTTTTTCTTGAAATTCCCCTATTTTCAAACTACGGAGTTTTCTACTCTGTAAATGTTTTCGGGGTGATTTTTCTTGGTTTATGATTTTTAAAATTTATCAAATATTATTATTTGATACACCTTAATTCAGTTTTCAAAAATTCATTCATTTTCATGAGTTTTGATTTTTTAACTCTTGAATTTCCCTTGTTTTCAAAAAATCAAGTTTTCTATTCCATAAATGTTTTTGGGGAAATTTTCATCGGTTTAAAATTTTTAAAATTCATCTAATATTGTCATTTAACTCCCATTAAAATAGTTTTGAAAATTTTAATTTATTTC